>VDFB02100159.1:0-51383 GCA_007258455.2 Sequoia sempervirens | reverse complement strand
ATGTGCATATTAAATGAACTATAATTACAAAATTTTATGTGGTTTATTTGCTTCTCTTTCCCAAAGATTAGCATTAGGAAGGTGTATTATGTACTCTACTTTCCTTTCAATTGGTATCAGAGCTTGGCCAACTTTGTTGTCCTTACGGGTAAGACGAGCTTTTTGTGTTGATCTTGTTCAGTGGGAGTTTTGTAGAGAAACCTGGTTGTAAATTTATTGTAGATTTAAGATGGCAAGCACATCTGGAAGAATAGAAATTGAGAAGTTCAAGGGTGGAAATTTTGAGTTGTGGAAACTCAAAATGGAATATTTTCTTGTGGATTGAGAGTCATGGATTGTAGTGTCCTCTAACAAACCATTAGCAACCTTTCAAGATGATTGGGATGCAATGGACTGAAAATCTAAGGGTCTGATTAGACTGTGCTTGGATGATTCAGTTCTATTGAATGTCCATGAAGAGAAGACAATGAAAATTTTGTGGGAGAATCTTGGTGACATTTATCAAGGGAAATATTTGGTAAATAAGTTATTTTGAGGAAGAAGTTGTACTCTCTAAAGATGGAGGAAGGATCATCTATTGTAGATTATTTGAATGAATTTAACATGATCATTGCTTAGTTTATGTCTATAGGTGTGAATATAGATGACGAGGATCATTGCATACTCCTATTGTGTTCATTTATTGACACATGGGATCACCTAGTAATGGCTATTGGGAGTACAAAAACCACTTTCAAGATGGAAGATGTGGTTGCTTCACTACTATCAGAAGAAATTTGAAGGAAGTCTTCTAAGATGGCCAAGGAGGCCCTTGTTTTTCAAGGAATATCAAAGGAGAGAGGGAAGAAGAAGGACAAGAAGTATATATCCAAGTAAGAGGGGAGATCAAAGTCTCATGGTAAAGATTCCAAGGTGAAACATTGTAACTGTGGGTAGACTAGACACATCCGAAAAGACTACAAAGAGGAGAAGAAGAAGAAACAAAAAAATAGCTCTTTTGATAATGAATCTTCTCAGAGTGATGCATATGCCTTCATAGCAGCCTTGGCAACTCAGGCATCAGATGATGTTTGGCTAATTGACTCAAATTCATCCTTTCACATGACCTCTCATAGGGAATGGTTTTCAACGTATGAGAAGTATGTTGGTCAAAGGGTGTATACGAGTGAGGATTCTCACCTAGAGATTCTTGGTCGTGTAAGAATTAAAATTTAGTTTCCTAATGGAAGAATAAAGGGAATCAATTATGTGATGCATATACCAGGTCTAGATCAAAATTTACTTTTTGTAAGTAAGTTGAATGATGCTAGTTTTCAAGTTACTTTCTCGAATGGTGGTTGTAGAATGACTTGAGGCTCTCTAGTGCTGGCTAAGGGTGGATGAATTAGCACTCTGTATAAGATGGATGCATGTGCAATACAATGTAATAACGCTTATGCAAAGTCATGTAAATGTAATCATGTTTAGAGAAAGGAGGTGTTGTTCTTGTAGGTGTTAATTCCTTAGAGGTAGAAAAGAAGACAATGTTGTGGCACTAGAGGCTCAGCCACATTGGTGAAAATTTCTTAAAAACCTTGAAAAATAAAAACTTGGTCGAAGGGCTTGATGATTGTAATCTTGAGTTTGATTTTTGTGAACATTGCATATATGGAAAGAAACACCCATTTTTTGTTTTATTCTAGTCCTCATAAATCTTTTGGAATTTTATATTATATTCATGTTGATGTGTTTGGTCTAGTTAATGTTCCTTTGTTATCGAAATCTATGAATTTTGTCTCATACATAGATGATTATTCGAGAAGGACATTTGTTTATTTTCTCAAAAGTAAAGTTGAAGTTTTCTATTGGTTTAAGGAATTTTAAACTGTGGTAGAAAATCCAACTAGTAGAAAATAAAGTGTTTGAGGATGTACGATGGTGGTGAGTTTTGTTTTGCATTTTTTGATAAGTTTTGTAAGGACCACAAAATTAAAAGACATAAAACTACTCACTACACTCCATGACAAAATGGAGTTGTAGAAAGGATGAATAGAATACTGATGGAAAGGGTAAGAAGTATGCTAAGTAGTGCTAGTCTGGAATACAATTTTGGGTTGAGGTTGTAGCTACGACATGTTATCTAATTAACAAATCTCCCACTTTGGCACTCATGGAAAAGACACCTATGGAAATGTGGTCTGTTAAGAATCCCTCTTTGAGACACATTAGAGTCTTTGGCTATGAGGCGTATGATTATGTTCCTAGTAAAAAGAGATCAAAATTGAAGAACAAGGAAGTGAAATGTATCTTCATCCATTATGGAATTGGTGTGAAAGGCTACAAGATTTGGAACCTAGTTATACAGGTGTTGTACAATAGAATTATCATCTTCAGTGAGCTGAAATATTCTACAGTTGATCTGTAGGCAGAGGTGAAAGAAGAAAAAAAGGAATTATTTGAAATTCCTTTTACTCCAGATTAGGATGGACTACATATTCTTGGTGGACTTGTTAGTGAGGAGAGCTCAAGCAGCTTTGTAAAATTTTGATCAAGATCAAGAACCTTAGACTCATTCTGTGAGAAGGACTACGCGTGTAAAGTAGCAACTTGAAAGGTTTGGATATTCTATGTTAGATTCTAGTTGTTCCTTTGCTTTGATTGCTAACATTGATGAGCATAGGATTGTTAGAGAGGGTATGGATATATTTGATTCAAATTCCTGGTTGGAAACCATGAATGAATAAATAACATTATTGAAGAAGAATGAAACATGGGATCTAGTACATTTTCCTGAAGGTCGAAAGCCTGTTGGATGTAAATGGATGTTTCAAAAGAAGATTGGTCTAGATGGATGTATTGAGAAGCATAAAGTAAGGTTGGTCATGAAAAGATATTCCCAGGTGGAGGGGATTTGGTGTAGTCATGGTAGGAGGGTCCTTAAAGAGAACAGTCTGGACCATGCAACAAGAGTTACACAACAAAAGCCACTTGGAATATGGATGCAAATGTAGATTCAAACATTATTATTACCAAAAACTTCAATTACAATTAGCCAACAACATCTAGGTGCATAGATTGGGATCACATGCATAATACAACATGCTAAAAAATATAGTATTCCTATATGCTCCTTAGTGCGAGTTGAAATCTTACATGTCAAATGTAGTATTCATCTATCTACTATCCTAATGATTGGTTGCAATGATTTATATCACATTTAGAGATATATAATCCTCTGTGTCGACCAAAGATCATTACAATCTCCCATGAAGGAAACATAACATGTGTGTGAAATAGGTCGGCCTTAAATTTGAATTTCTCCTCGGCATGTGCATAGGATGAAGTGTGGATGTAAATTAAGGTTGGGGACACTCCATGGAACAATTCAAAAAATATCACAAATATCTGCAAGTTAAGTGAAGGATCCACAAGAGACAAAACTAGTTGTTAGGCTTGAAACTGCTTTGGTGCTTGGTCCTAGAAACTACCACTTAATCTAGAAGTGATAACTTGTCAGAAAAAAATCCAATCAATCTGAAATCTTGGAATAAGGAAAATGAACATGTCCACAATGAAAACATAGATCCATAGGGTTTGGTGAGAAAATATGATGAAAGGTTGAATCTACCAACTTGAACTGAACAAGAACTAAATAAGAACAAAACTAAAAGGAAAATATTTTTTGGTTGATGCAGGATTGTGAAGAACCAAGGATGCTCCTACATTAGACATACGGGGTTATTTGAAAAGTGAGTCCCTCACTTTGTTGGGGCTAAAGGAAAACTAATATAGTCTACATCAGCTCGAGAAATCCAAGAAGAATCCTCCACTAGTCTATTTGACCACTTCACAAGATATTCTTTGTACTATCTTCCACATGTTTTCCTCCCATCTCTGATATCCAAAATATCTTCTATCTCATCCAATTGTTGTTTAGGAAATTGTTTCTCCAATTTTTCTTTACTATCTTCAATGAATTCTACTTCATGGTACTGGTGTAGGTCTACAATGTTGAATATAGGTGATATGCCCATGCCATCTGGTAACTCTACTTCATATGCATTTCCTGAATCAAATTTCTTCAAAATATTATAGGGTCCAAACTTCCTTATATTGAGCTTATTGTATGTGCTGATTGGAAATATTTCCCTCCTAAAATACACCATCACTTCATCTCCAACTTTTAACTCCTTATGTCTCCTCTTTTCATCTACTCGTTCCTTATACTTCTGGTTCATATCTTCCAATTGTTGCTTTACCTAAGTGTGCACTTTCTTCATGTGTTTTGCAAATTCCTCTACTTTTGCACTCCTTTTATCTTCCTTACTAATGTCTCACAACTTTGATATACCTCCAGGATGAACTCCAGTAACAACTGCAAAAGGCTTCTTTTCGGTACTCCTGTTCATTAAATTATTGTAAGAAAATTATGCTTGTGCAAGGACTAAATCCCAAATTTTTATCTTCTCCCCAACCAAACATCTTAGCGAATTCCACAAACTCCTGTTTACTACCTCTATCTATCCATCAGTCTATGGGTGAAAAGTAGAGCTGAACTTTAAATCTATCTTTAATTTCTTCCAAAGTGTCCTCCAAAAGTAACCAAAAAACTTTGTATCTCTGTCTGAAATAATACTCCTAATTAATCCATGCAATATGACCACTTCCTTGAAAACCAAAGTCTGCTACATGTACTACATCTATTGTCTTCTTACAAGGTATGAAATGTGCCATTTTAGAAAATCTATCCACCACCACAAATATAGAATCATTACCTCTTTGTGTCTTCAGTAAGCCAAGTATGAGATCCATGTTGATATCCTCCCAAGGTCTCTCCAAAAATATCAAAGGCTTATACAATCCAACATTCTAACTACTTCCTTTTGCTTCTTGAAAAACTCTACAACTTTGTTAAAAATTCCTAACATCCTTATGAATCTGTGGCCACAATTAATTCTCACTTACCAATGCTATTGTCATATCAATTCCAAATTGTCTTGCCAATCCTCCACTGTGTTTTTCCTTTCACCAAACTATCCCTCATTGAACTCTGGGGTATACACAACTGATTTCCTCTGAACAACATGTCCTCCTAAATGAAATAATCCAACCACTAACTCCTAACCTCCAAGACTAGTTCCCTACAACCTTTCCAAGGTTGTGCAAAATCAGGGTCTTCCTCATACAAGTTCTTCAATTCATCAAAGCCTAATACCTCCACTCTCATGTCTCCTAGGAAATTCGTTCTCCTACTCAAATCATCAAAAACTCTATTTGACTTTCCACTCCTATGTTTCAAAACAAAAGCATAACTTTGCAAGAAGTTCACCCATCTCATGTATCTTTGATTCAACTTACCTTGATTGTTCAAATACTACAATTACTAATGATCTATATTCAACACCAACTCCTTAGGAAACAAGTAATGTCTCCAATTCTTCAAGGCTTGAACTATAGCATAAAAATCCTAGTCATACATTGAATACCTTCTCCTAGCATCATTCAATTTCTCACTAAAATAAGCTATTGGTCTTCCTTCTTGACTTAATAGTACTACTCCAATTGCATTTCCACTTGCATCATAGTCTACCTGAAAAAACTTACTAAAGTCTAGTAAAGCCAACATAGGTTTCTCAGTCACCTTATATTTAAACAGCTCAAAACTTTGGTTTTCTCTAGATGTCCACCTAAAATCTTTCTTATCCCCTCTCATGGTTTATGTCATAGGACTGCAAATAGAGCTAAAATTCCTAATGAAATTTTGGTAGAAACTAGAAAATCCATGAAATGATCTTGCCTCTCCAATACTTTCCGGAGTAGGCTAGTGAACAATTGCTCTTACCTTCTCATGATCCATCTTCAATCCATCCTTAGATATCACAAATCCCAGATATACCAATTCTTCCTTCATGAAGCTACACTTCTTAATGTTTATCAGCAACTACTCTTCTCTCAACCTTTGCAAAACTTGTCTTATATGTAAAAAAATTTCTTCCCTAGTCTTACTAAATATGAAGATATCATCTAGATAGACAATCACAAACTTACCCAAGAATTTCTTCAATACCTCATTCATCAGCCTCATGAAATTACTTAGTGCATTTGTTAGTCCAAAAGGCATCACTAGCCACTCATATAATGCTTCATTTGTCTTGAATTTTTTCTTCCACTCATCCCCTTCTCTGATTCTGATATGATGATATCCACTCTTCAAATCTATCTTTGTAAAGTATTTATCTCCACTCAAACAATCTATACTTCACTATGATTTTGTTTATGGCTCGAGAGTCTGTACACATCCTCCATTCTTCATCCTTCTTAGGTGATAGCACAGTAGGTATTGCACAAGGACTTAAGCTTTCTCTGATCAAACCCTTCCTCAACAACTCTTGCACTTGTCTATTCAACTCTTCATTCTCTATAGATTTCATCTGGTGTGTTTTTTTATTATGCAAACTAGCTCTAGGAACCAAATCCATGCAATGACTAATATTCCTCATAGGTGGCATTCCATCAAGTACACTATCTAAAATGATATCTTCATATTTTGTCAGCATCTCCTTTATCTCCTCTAGTTGTTCTTCTACATATTTCAAGTCTTCATCCTTCTTAGGAACCAAGGAATAGCACATTTTCTCATGTCTCAGTCCATCCAGAAATCTCCTACCATCAACCAAACAAATTCTAGCATTCGTAAAAACCTCAAGTTTAGGAACATCCTCTAATGGCAACAAAGTCTAATTCATCCCATTAGAAACAATGGTATATGTGTTCTTCTTTCCATCACGAATAGCCTGTCTATCATACTTCCAAGGCCTTCCCAAAAAAACATGGCATAAATCTATAGGCATAGGCATGATATCACACAAAACTTCATCATGATAATTTCCTATCTTCAATTTCACCAAACATTGTTCACTTACCAGTATCTTATTCTCATCTTGAATTCATGCTATCTAATAGGGATTCAAGTGTTTCAATATTTCCAACTTCAATTTGGTCACCGTTTCTTCAGAAACCAGGTTCTCGAAGCTTCCACTGTCAACAATCAGTCAGCAACATTTACCAGCTACCGTGCATCTGGTCTAAAAAAAATTCTTTCTTTGCAACAGTTCCTGCTCCATCTCACTTTGACACAATACTCTTCTATTCACCAATACTTATCCCTCTTTCAGTTTATTGGATGATCCGATACAATCCTCCTCAACAAAGGTTTTTCTTCTACTATTCTCTATCTTTCTACTTGTCTCTCCCTGATTACATTCAAATGCTCTACATTCTTCTCCACCACACTTAAAATAAGTTCCCCTGAATACTCTTTTCTCCTGTCCTCTATCATATTTTTTATAACCCTTGTTCTGATAACCAGCATATCCTCCACTTTGGTAAGAGTTTCCATCATCTCTATGCTATGAATTATTATTCTTACTGACTTCCTTATCTTTATTCTAATTTGCAAAATATCCTCTTCCTCTCTGAAATATTCTTCCTCTTCCTCTCTATTGTTTCTCATATCTTTTATTCATCTTCTCTTATTTTTGTAGGGAACATTGATATGCCTCCTCCATGTTAGACTTTCCATTGCACCAAAAGATCAACCTATCAATGCCCAATACAAGCTTCAGTTAAGAACCATAGGAGGTGGTTAGAAAATGTCACAAACCCAAGCGCTAGTGTTGCAAGGAAGACCAAGGGTCACACCTTGTAACAACCCCCCCAACACAAGCATGGGGTTTGAACTTGTGACCAGCTCTAATACCAATCATTGGACTTGTCAATGCACCAAAAGATTGACCTGACAATGCCTGATACAAGCTTCGGTTAAAAACCACAAGAGGCAATTAGACCATGTCACAAACCCAAGCACTGTTGTTGCAAGGAAGACCAAGGGTCACACCTTGCAACACTCCACACTCAACAACTTGATCAAATTGATCTCATCCTGTATAGACAACCTCAAGCCATTCACATATCTGGCTACTTGCTTGACCTCATCCTCTAAATGTCCATATCTAATATTCAACTTGTAGAAATCCTCAGTATACTCCATCACACTTGACTCCTCTACTTCAAATTTTATAATTTCTAGAATAGACTGATCTAATAGTCTGCGGGCATAAACTTCATCTTTAACTTATTCACCATCTGATCACATGATTTTATCTTCTGCTTTCCTCTTCTTTGCCTATTTGTCTACAAATGTTCCCACCAAAGGGATACATGTCCTTTCAACTTTGTACAAGAAAATTTCACCTTCTTGTCTTCGACGGTACCTTCAAAATCAAAATACTTCTCCATCTTCATTATCCAATCAAACAATTCATCTGAATCCAACTTACCACTATAATCCAATGGATTGAAATGTGGTTTAGTATTTACTTTGGTTAGGGCTCTTATGAACCTCTCTTCTCCCTAATCTAGGCCAAGTTGATTTTCTCTTTCCCCTTATTCATATTCTTCTACCTCTTCATCACTCACATCATCAACTGGTTGACATCTTCTATGGGCTATTTCAACTACTTCTAATCTAGCAATAATTCCTCTGAACATCTCCATCATATTTGGGTCTACATTTTCCACGTGCTCCATTTCCTCTACCATTTCTTATTCTCACCATCCTTACAGAAGTCCTCTACAGTTGTAGGTCAGATCCTCAGTTCGCCAACCCACAATAAATCTTCAACAAGACTGCAAACTCTGATGATCTCTCACGGAAAGAATCTCATTCTGATACCAATTTGGTGCAGTCATGGTAGGAGGGTCCTCAAAGAGAATAACTTCCAAAAAATGCAACAAGAGTTACACAATAGAATCCACTTGGAATATGGGGGAAAATGCAGATTCAAACATTCTTATTACCAAAAAGTTCAATTACAATTAGTAGACAACATCTGGGTGCACAGATTGGGCTCACAGGCCTGATACAACATGCTCAAAAATACATTATTCCTATATGCTCCCTAGTGCAAGCTGAAATATTACATGTCAAATCTAATATTCATCTATCTACTATCCTAATGATCGGTTACAATGATTTATATCACATATGGAGATATAGAATCCTCTACGTCAGCCAAAGATGGTTACAATCTCCAATGAAGGAAACATAACATGTGTGTGAAATAGGTCAGCCTTAAATTTTAATTTCTCCTCGTCAGGTGCATAGGATGAAGTGTGGACCTAAATTAAGGTTGGGGACACTCCATGGAACAATTCAGAACATATCGTGAGGATTTTCAAGTTACGAGAAGGATCCATAAGAAACAAATCTAGCTATTAGGCTTGAAACTACTTTGGTGCTTGGTCCTAGAAAATGCCACTTAATACGAAAGTAATAACTTTCCACAAAAAGATCCAATCAATCTGAAATATTGGAATAAGGAAAATGAACATGTCCATGATGAAAACATAGATCCGCAAGGTCTGGTGAGCAAATATGATGAAAGGTTGAATCTACCAACTTGAACTGAATAAAAACTGAACAAGAACAAAACTGAAAGGAAAATATTTTTTGGTTGATGCAGGATTGCAAAGAACCAAGGATGCTCCTGCATCAAGATTGATTATGAAGAAATATTTTCTCCTATAGCTAAGCTGACATCTATCGGATTTCTATTTTCACTTGCAATTGCATATTCCTTAGAAATAAAGCAGATGGATGCGAAGACAATGTTTCTTAATGGTCATTTGAAGGAACATGTTTATATGTCCTAGCCAAAGCACTTCATTGAAAAAGGAAAGGAAAACCTAGTTTGCAAGTTAAAGAAATCTTTGTATGGTTTGAAGCAGTCACCTAGAATGTGGTACCAAAAGTTTGATACCTATATGTTGTCTTTTGGGTTTGTGAGATCAAATTCTAATCATTGTGTTTATTTTAAATTTGAGAATGGTCAACTTCTTATTATTTCCCTATTTGTGGATGAAATGTTCATTGGGAATAATAAGGGAATGATTTCTGAATTGAAGTATCAATTGTCAACACAATTTGAAATGAAAGATTTAGGCTTAGCTAGGTATATAAATTAGAAGGGATAGAGGAAATAGAAAAAATTGGTTCACTCAAAATATTTGTTGAAATGAAAGATTTAGGTTCAACCAGGTATAGAAATTAGAAGGGTAAGAGGAAGTAGAACACTTTGGTTCACTTAGACCAAGTATATAAATATCACCCTAGAGAGGTTTAGTATGGTGGATTGCATTTAGTTAGTTGTTCAAGTGTTGCAAGGAATGGAATTTTCTATTGAAGATTGTCCTAAATCTCCTACAGAGATGGAGGACATGACCAGGGTGACTTATGCAAGTGTAGTTGGTAGTTTAATTTATCAAATGGTCTATACCAGGCCAGACATTACTCAAGTAGTGGGAGTGCTTAGTTGGTTTATGGCTAATCCAAGAAGGCCACATTGAGATGTTGTGAAGAGAGTTTTCAAGTATTTGAAGGGTACTTCTAAATATGCCTTGTGTTATCATGGTTACTCCACTGGATCTCAGAGTTCAGTTAGCATTCATGGATATGTGTATTCTAATTGGGTAGGGAAGATTGACAAGAAAATATCCACTAGTGGATATGTATTCCCATTTTTTTGTGGTGTAGTGAGTTGGATGAGCAAGTAGTAGGTTGTAGTTGCTTTATCCACTATTGAGGCTGAGTACATGGCTATAATCATGCCTATAAGGAAGCCATTTGGCTTAGAATATTTATTTTTGATGTCAGTTTTGATGCTAGGAATATCATTATTCGTTGTGATAGTTAGAGTGCTATATTTTTGGTGAATAATCCAACTTTCCATGCTAGGACGAGACATATTGACATACAGTATCACTTTGTTTGTGAAATAGTGGAGGATGGAAAGGTTAGTCTAGAAGATGTCGATAATCTGGTGAATGTTGTTGATGCATTGATGAAGCCTGTGTGCATGGATAAGTTCAAGTAGTGTGTCAGTTTTATTGGCCTTTTGGCCTAGAAGGTTTAGTGACTTCAAGCATTGGAAGGGGTTTAGTGAGTTCTTCATCAAGTGGGAGAATGATCACTATGTGTGTCACAAACTCAATGTTGAAACCCCAACTTAGTTGCTATCAAAATCAGATTCCTCAAAGTGTTACATTCATGGCTTTACCACAGTACCACTAGTGCACTTAATACGGGTGCAGACTGGCAGTGTTACCCGCCATCCCATGGAGGTCCTCATCAACTTGTGTGAGTTGGTGATGTTACCTGCCACCCCATGGTGGTGGTTGGAAGATGCTAGCAATAGGGTAGGGTCATACCACCACCCCATGGTAGTCTATAAAGGTGGCTTGTGGTAGTGTGGGTCATATCTTCACCCCACAATAGCTCATGAGATAGCTTGTGGTGGTGCGGTGTTGATCCCGTCATCCTAGTATGGTCCAAGTGATTTCCTGTGGTAGTGTGGGGAAGTTAACCTATGGTGTAGTGTTGAAAATGCTATCCCATGAAGGTGTCTTTTAGAGGTGACTACAGTGTAGCAGTGTCATGCGGTATGTCAGTAGCTAGAAAAATGTTAAAGGTTTGTCAATGAGACCTCGTTATATTAGTGGGAGGTGTTAAAATGTATCTTCGACATTTTGATATGATTTTATTGGAGGCTAAAGGTAACGACAAATGAATCAGATGGAAATATGTGGCATGGAGCTATTAGTTGATTGCACATTGTTGTTGTGAATCAACATATTCATTGACTCGATGATTTCAACCTAAAGGTGATAGATGAATTCCTTGATAACCATGTAACTGCCTACAATATATATTGATGCGAGATTGGTTGATGAGATAGTACTTTGACAACATAGGTTTAGCTGACCTAAAGGAGGACATAAATATATAGAGAAGTTTGTAATGTAATATAGAATTGTATTGAATATAGTAATGCAATGTATTGCATTATAATAGATGAACTGACTATGAGTTGTATGGTGATTGGTTGAAGATCAGAGTGAATTTTATGTTGTTGAACTGACTATATGAGTTGACACATGAAAGAGCATAGCTCTATAACTTGCATACAATTTTCATTTTACTATAATACAAGTGATCTCTGCTTTGGTGTGTGGATTTTTTCTCATAAGGATTTTCCCACATAAAATCTTGTGTTGGTGTTTTATTGTCTATTCTATTATTCTTGTATGTGCATCTTAAATGAACTATAATTACAAAATTTTAAGTGGTTCATTTGCTTCTCTCTACTAAATATTATCATTAAGAAGGATTATTTTTCACTCTGCTTTCCTTTTAGCATGGCAAACAAAAACAAAGCATTTGAAGGTGGACCTTATTTGTCAATCAAATTGGACTTTTCATGAAACCTTGGCATGTAGGCTTCAATTCAACTGAAGAGATTTCTACTAAATTCCTTATTTGGATTCATCTTCCAAGACTTTCGATGGAGTTTTGGAGGAGTGAAATTATGCATATGATAGCTCTCCTTATTGGAAAACTGGTTGGTATGGCTCAACGAACCTTAGACAAAATGGTAATTACATATGTTCATATATGTGTTGAAATTGATTTAAATAACTATTTCCCTAATTTTTTGGAGATATTCCTTGGATCCTCTTCTTGGATCCAACAACTAGGCTATTAAACTCTTCCTTTCATATATCATTTTTGTCATGGGTATTGACATTTCTATAGGAAATGCCCTCAATTTAACCAAATGGTTGGTGTTGTTGATGCATCCTCCAAATATATTCCAAAGAATAACATTGGGAAGGATCTTATGGTTAATAGGGCTATTGATAAAGAGGGTTTTATTTCAGCTAAGCCTCAAAATAAGTGAAGAGGAAAAAAGAGAACATTCAATGGTAGTCAATTTGATGGGTCTTCAATCATTTTGATGTTTTGGAGGATTTAACTTAGGAAGAGGAGATTCTAGTGGAGTTGCATTTTGGGGTTGGAGACTTAGAAGTGGTCTTATATGAGGTCAGAGAGAATGGTAATCAAAATTTTCTTATGGTAGATTTTTAGGTTGGTTAAATGGATATAGATTTACCCTCATGGATACCAGATGTTTTTATATCAAGAAATTCTTTATTCTTGAAGGTTGTTGGAGCCATGTTTGATTTAGCTCCAGCTTAGAGGAGGGAGGTTGTGGATTTTGGGAAAAGTAATGGGAGTATGCATCTATTGGTTCTACAGTAAAAATCCCTTAAAAAGGGACCTCCAAAAAAATTGTTTAAGGTGGGATGCAAGAAATATTAGAAGGTAAAATTACTTGGTGGGACACTGGTAGATTCAAGTTAGTGAAATCCATTAACTCCCATTTCTCCCAATCTCATAAATAATTGTTATTTCATGGAATGTGAGGGGTATGAATAGAATCCCTAGACAAAAAGGTTATTTGTGCAGTGATTGTTGGCATATAGTTATCATTGATGTCAAAAGAGAAAATAATGCAAAGGAGATTATTGGCATGATGACAAAGGATGAGTGTGAGAGTAGTGGATTTGATGGAAAATTAGGTGGCAGATTTGATATGGGTCTTTTGAGAGCATTCCATGGACGTGCTTTGCAGGTCGAGAAAGTGAATGGAGTCACAGGGTTCCATCTTTTCCTAACCTATGTTGTGGGGTTCTCAAGTTTTGAAACCATCCATCTTAGTGATCTCCTTGTTGTTAGTGAAAGTGAATGGACTTGGGAAACTTAGCTAATTGAGTGATAAGGAAGAAGGTTCTCTTTGTTATCGGTGATGTCGTGGGTTGTCAAGAGTTCATGACCTCATACATGAGGTTCTAAAGTTTAGATTTTTATTGACATAGTGCTAATGAAAATGAAAAGATGGCACATGGTGATGACTTGTCTAGTGGACCTTGCATAGTCAAGCCAATAGAATATCAAATTCATGGGCATAATAAGTTTCTTCTAATTTTTCATTGATTGGTTGTAGTAGGATGCAGGTAGCTTAAGTTACTACTTAAGCTTTTGAAGTTGATTAGGAACCAACCCCTTCACCTTGCATTTACTGACCAAGGAAATATTTGGTGTACTTAATATTTCCTAAGCAATGGAGTGATGAGAAGGTAGCATGCTGATTGTAGGACCTAATAAGGTGGACTTGGAAGTGGGAATCGACAATAATGAAGGTACTTAAAAGTCTTTGTAGGCTCGTTGGTGGTTCTCTAAACTTCACAACCTCCGACTAGAGGTTCTGAGGTTCATATTTCTGGCAACATTGTGATTATGAATTCAAAGGAAGTCAAGAATTGCGTAATGAGGGATGAATGATAGGAATTAGTGGAGTATGATGTCAATAATAGACACATGGAATTAACCTATAAACCCCACAAATTTTGTGTGGGCTCATTTATAGTGCTAACGAAATAGCAGGGGATGGTGTAGATTTAATGACAGATGATCTGACAGTGATCGTTGAAGGTATTCACAAATTAGAAATGAAAGAAAAAGTCTTAAGTAAAGTAGTGATGTGAGATGGAAGGAATATGGTGGGACTCAATAGATTGATAAGGATAGGTGGTGAGGTGTATAAGAAGATGGTGTTTATCGATTGGATGATCATGCAATTCACATCCTTGTTGTGAATTGCATGGAAGTGAGCTTGAATGGTAGACCCCACGTATGGAAAATAGTGTATGAAGGAGATCGGTGGCACATATTTTTTGACAAATGATCTAGTAGTGATCATTAGTTAGTGGAGATCGATGAAGCTTGATTAAAGACTCTTTAATCTAATAGTCTAGACTTAGAGGTGAACGATGTGTTATGAGAATGCGATGGATGGACTAGATTGTGAGGTGAAGATCTGACATCCCAAATTTAATCTTGGATCCCTAAGAGAGAATTAGATATGCCCAAGTAAAGTGATAGGCATGAGATGAAGATCAATGGTGCACATTTAAAGAATATGATCTAACAATAATGTTTTAAATGTCTCAAGATGAACAATTAGCCTGAGGATTGTGGCGTGAAGATAAGTGATCAATGACCTAGATTTAAAAATGAAGAACTACAATGGCCAAGTCCATGTGAAAAGGTGTTCAACTGGTAACCAACACAAGAGAAGGAATTAATTAGTCCAACTACACCCAATGACCAATTGAATGAAGATTTGATCTTCAAAGTAGTGGAACAGACCACAGAAGTGATCAAGATCAGATCACATCAAATCAGATCAGATTGAATGAATATGATAACTCATTTAATACATATTTGATTCTAGGGTATCACGGGTTGTTATTCTTAGCAAATTATTTGTATCTTAATTTAATTTTGTGAGGCTTGATGTAGAGGTTGTGTAATGAAGGGTTCTGGAAAACTCTAATAGGTGATCGAGATCAGAATTAGATCCTTTGTCAATAAAATATATTTAATGTATTCTAGGTTTAGGGTTTTGCAGGTTGTTTGGTTTTGCAGATTTAGTGAATCTATACAATGTGTGTGTGGCTTGATGAACTGACAATTTTCTAGAAGGGAAACCCTAATTTGATGTGCAAGCTGATCTAGATGGTTGACAAAATCTTGAGGTAGAGATTACAAATCGTTGGAGTTAAGCAAAAAGAAGACTATTTGAGAATGGTCAATGTAGTTGTATCTATTGTGTGTGTGTGAAGTCTACAAGTGCACAGTGTGATGAAGAGAGTTATTTATTGTGGATTGTGCAACAAATGTAGAGAGAGAAGAGAGTATATAGTGTAGATGTGTGAGACACCATAGAAAGGGAAAGAGGTGTAGTGCAGTAAGATAGAACAATGATTGTTCTATGTGTAGAGGAGAGTACAAAGTAGGGGTATGTTACTGAGAATGCAACTTCAACAATAGAGTGAAAGTCGTAGTAAGTGCAACAAAGTACTAAATGTAATGATGCATCATAGGTTTTGTAAAACCAATCTTATGCATACTTGAATTTGTAATCATTTAGAGGTTGTAGCCTGATTTTGTTGAGTTATAGCTCAGATTAGGGGATTGTAGTCGCCTTGCAGTTGTGGATTCTAAATTATGGTGTTGTTGCATCCTTAGGGTTGTACCTCTTAAAATAGGGTGTTGTTGCACCCTTGAAGTTGTTTCTTCTAAAATAGATAGTTGATGCTTCCTTGGGTTGTAGCCCTACAAAATTGTAACATATGATTCATTTGTGATGCTGGATTTGAGTAGTAGACTCAAGAAACTTTTGTCACCATGGTTTTTCCCATCTTGGGTTTTCCATGTATATTTGGTGTTGATTGTCTATTTGTATGTTTATGTTTGAACCTTTAGTTTTCAATCTACATAGTAAGAGTTGAGTAAGAAATCTACACAAATTATTTGGAGCTAAGAAAGGAATCTACATATAGGTTTTAAGGGTTGAAATTTGGTATCTACTAATTCACCTTCCTCTCAGTAGATCATTGCATTCCAATAGTGATTGGTACTCATTCTCTTGAGATTGTCTTTCTTCAAGAAACTAAATTAACTATAAAAGGTATGTTGAATGAATCCTTTGCTATCTAGTCATGTGGTTGTTGTTAATGTGTTGGGGATTATGGTAGTTTGTGTGGTGTGGCTTGTTTATGGGATCCAAGAAAGGTGGCCCCTCTTTGGTGGTCTTGATCCACTCTTCTATTTCTATGGTCGTCTCTATTTTGGATTTTGGTGAGTCCTAACATTTCTCTAATGTTTATGCTCCTACTGATCTTCTTTGTGAATCTTAACTTGGGTTGCATGTTAGATATGTTTGGTCCCTTACTCCCTTCATTCCTTGAGTTGTAGTAGGTGATTTTGATGTTGTTTATAGTTTGGAGAAAAAAGAGGTAACATGGTCAAGCTTGATTTTTTTTGCTAATCTTCTAAGGGACAACATTGATCTCTTGAATTTAATTGATGTGAATCCAAATAATGGTATCTTCACTTGGAACAATAGAAGAATTGGTAAGTGTTATTTTTGAGAGACTTTATAGATTCCTTGTGTCTTTTTACTGGGTTGGGAATAAGTGGACTACTAGCTCAAAGATCTTGGATTGGAAAGGATTTGATCACCCGTCAATTAAATTCTTAGTTGTTTCTTTCTGAGCACCTAAGAATCCCACTTTTAAGTTTCAACTTGTGGTTGTGGGACCTTTCACTCCTTGACTTAATGATTGAATGGTGGCACAAAGGGAGGCTTTCTTATGGAAGGACTATGTATTCTTTTTCTAAAATATTGCAATATGTGAAGTATTGGTTTAAGAAGTGGAATAGGCAGTGCTTCAGTAATGTTGATCATAATAAAAGGATGGCTCAGGCTCATTTGGAAACTATTATTCATCAAATTTGAGATCATGGATTAATTGATGGTTTGTGTAAAGAGGAGTCCATGTATTAGCTATGAAAGAGCTAGAGGAATAAGAGTTGTGGGAGGAGACTTTTTGGAAGAAAATGTCTCATATTGATTGGCTTTAGGAAGGGGATAAAAGTAATACAATTTTTCATAGCTCTGCTAAAACAAGAAGGAAAGGAAATCTTATCACCTCTCTTGTGTCTTTAGAGGGGTTTCAACTTTATTCTCCAAGTGAGATTTCTAGGGAGGCTTCTCAGTTCTTCTCAGCCTAAGTGTCCTCTAAGGACTCTCCCCCTATGATTGATGAGGAAAACTCAAATTTAAGTTGCATTCCTTCTTTAGTCTCTAATGAAATGAATGTGTCTCTTATTAGGTCCATCTTAATTCTAGAATTGGAGGAATTTTTGTTTCAAATGAAAAAAGGTAAAGCTCCAGGCCCTAATTGTTTTCCAACTGAATTGTTTCAAGAGTTTTGGGAAAAAATATTAAATTGGATCTCTTAGAGGTGGTTTAGGAGTCACTAAGAAATAAGTAGATGTTAAGAGCCATGAATGACACTTTTATAGCTCGTATTCATAAGAGTGAAGGTGCTAATTATTTGGACCATTTTAGACCCATTTATTTATGTAGTATGATTTACAAAATCATTACTAAATTAATTGCAAAAAGGCTTAAGCCTTGGCTTAACTCTCTGATTTGAATAACAAGGAGGATTTTTTATTGGTAGACAAATTCTTGATGGGATTGTGATTGCTACTGAGACTATTCACTCTATGGTGACATCTAAGGAGAAGGCTATGTTTATCAAACTTGACATGGAAAAATCCAATGATAGCCTATCAAATGGACCTTCTTGCCAAAAGTTCTTCTAGCCTTTGGATTTGACAGGGAATGGATTGATTAGTTCATGAGTTGTGTTACCTCTACCTCCTTTTTGTTCCTCATTAATGGTGAGCCTTCTAAGTCATTAGGCGCTTCTAGGGGTCTTCATCAAGGAGATTCTTTATCTCCTTGTTCATTATTATGGTTGAGGGGATGGGAAGGTTTATTAAGTCTCATGTTAGATAGGGCTAGTTTCAGGGAAATAGTTTTCCTCCTAATTCTCATCTTTAGTTTGTAGATGATACAACCCTAGTGGGCATGGCTGAAATTAATGAAGCGGAGAATTTAAAGAGAAATTTAGACATTTATTTGGTTGCCTTAGGTTAGAGGATTAATAAGGATAAGTCCTCTATTTTATTTTGTAATACTCCCTAGCCTATTTAGAGTAGGATTGCTTGGATCCTTAGATTTTAGATTGGTTCTCTTCCTCTAAAGTATCTTAGGATTTCCATTGTAGTGGGATCTCAACTTAGAGAGTTACATGGAAGATGTTGTGGAGAATTTTTGTAGGTTGGTAAGTCATTTAACTTGTAAATGGCTTTCTTCTACTGTGTGAGTCACTCTTTTCAAATTAGTGGTTCAAGCTCTTCCTATTTATAGGTGATTTGTGCAGGTTTCCCCTTTGAGCTTTGTTAAATAATTTCATGCCCTTCTCGACAATTTCATTAGGAAAGTGATTTGTCTTCTTCAAAGTGGAGCTTAGTTAAGTGGGAATATATTTGAAGGTCATAGCAAGAGGGAGGTCTTGGGCTTAGGCTTGTGGGTTTGAATGGGAATATAGTAGCTTCCAAATTATACTAGCGATGTTATACTTGTCAAGATCAAGATTGGGCTAGAATTCTTACTAATAAGTACCTGTTGGGGATGAACCCCTATGCTGTTCCTTAATGTGCTCTTTTATGGAAAGGATCTATGATTTAGAATACTCTCAAAAGAGGGGAAAATATCATCAAAGAGGGTTTATTTTTTATTTGTAATAAGGGCTCTGAAGCTATTTTTTGGCATGATTCTTGGGATGGGTTCCCCCATCATAATTTTTTTCTTCACTTACAATCTCTTTGTAATAATTTTCTTGATGTTGGTTGGAGTAAGGCTGAAGAAATTAAAACTAAGGTGTTGGGATAGATTGAGGTGATGCATTGGAAGGATCCTCGGGAGTGGCCATCGAGAGGTACTAAAGAGGCTTGATAGGAGCTTGCTAAGAGTTTTTCTAGTAGCATTTATAATTCCCTTAAAAGGAGGGTTACTCTAGATTGGGTGCCTCAGGTTACTTGGTATTGGATAGACAACTTGTGTCGTAGAAAAATAGACCCTTTGCTTGACATGAGATTAAAATTACCTAATGAGGTCTTAATCTAATGTTGTGAGGTATTTTACATGTCCACACTAGGTCTTGGACCCTTGCAAATCAAACAACATTCTTCTAATGTCGTCTTGTAAAGGTGTTGCAAGGACTTGTAAAGAACTTTCATGCTTTTCTAGACTTAACTAACTTATTTCTCCCTAATTTGACATTATAAAATGTGTTTAATAAAATTATTACATCAATCTAGAAGGTTCTTAATGTAAAATTAATGATAAACTAGTGTTGTACTATGATTTACACATTCACATTGGTTCTTGAGCATTTCTAGGCTACGTGGACCTAATTTTAGTGTTGTAAAGTGTATTTAATCAAAATTTCACACTGATTTATGTGTCCCAAGCCCTATTTAACATTTACATCATCATTAATAGTCCTCTATCAACCCATATTGTGCATCTTGAGGCTTTAATTGATCAAACACCCAAAAAGATGGCATTTTAGATCTTATTTCTTGATTCCTTGACTTCTTGGGTGTCGAAATGGCCCCTGTGGGACCCATTTTCCATGGATGGAAAATAAATCCCATCCAAGTGGGACCCATTCACCATGTGTGGTGAATGAGTCCTATCTGGCCCCCATTTTGACCCTTAAGCAAGAAAAAGTGAAATTTAAAGTTTATTTTCACTACATGTCGGCCTATGATGAGGTATAATCGGGTACTAAGGCACAATTGTCTATAAATAAGTTTTTTTATCCTCATTTTACATCTATCCAACATCTAACAACTCAATTCATATCCATTCTTCATTATTCACCCGTCAATCTTTCATTTCAAGTCAAGCAAGCTAGGGTTTCTTCATTAAGATTGCTTCCTAGGACCTTCAAGGGTAGATTCTACATGTTTTGTTGTAGACTTTCAAGATCTATCATCATGGAAAGGTAATATATTCCATTTTTCATGCTTCATTCCATTATTTCATCATTTTGGTTTAATTACCTAAACGAGGTTTGACCAAGGAAAACCCCCATGCCCTAACATTCAACATTTCTTCTTCTCTTCTTGTGTGTTTGCAGATTAGGTCTTTTGGAAGCTTGGAAATAATTTTTAATCAAGATGCAAAGTTTTTAAATTCCTCTCTTCATCATTCAAGTCAAAATATCAACAAAAAATCATTTTTAGACCTGAATACAACAGTATCAGAAGTAGACACCTGTAGGAAGCAGAAGTGCAGATCGAGATCTTCAGAATCAACCTTTGAAAATTTAGAACTTAAAAAATGGACTCATTCTCCATGGGTGGTGAATGAGACCCACCCCAAGGTCAATTTTTGTATTTTTACATTTTTTAGTACCCTTTTGTTAGAAATAGGTTCTAGTATAGTTTCGCAGAACTGGGACTGATTCGCCCAGAATGGCGAATGAGTCCCTCCATGCCTAAATTTTAGCATTAGTAGCATTTCAAAAGTAATTTCCTGTCCTCATTAAGTTTCCAGGTGTACACTTTTAGTCTAACTTATTTTTGTTGCATTTTTTCCATTTGTAGGTGATTTAACAATACACAATGTGTTTTCAAACATTTCATACTTCTTTAGTTTTGTATGTTTAATCATTCAATTTTTTAGCTTAGCTTCACTTAGATAATTCCATTTAGCTCATAACACATTTCACACATCCTAATTTGAATGTTACATAGGAATTTTTGGATCTAATCTCTCTCCTTTTAGGTGAAAAACCCTCTAAGAGTCAGAGAGTCCATTGGGTCAAAAAATCTATGCCACACAACTATATGGGATGGTTAGTGTTCCCTAGTGGAAGCAAGTTTGACATAAATTTTCTTGGCCCAAATGTAATTTCTTCTTATGGTCGATTGTTCAAAATAGGTGCCTTACTTGGGAGAATTTATAAAAAAGAGGCTTCTAGGGTCCTTCCATATGTGTCCTTTGTAACAAAAGTGAAGAAAATACTTCACATTTCTTCTTTCAGTTTCCTTTCACTAGGTAGATTTTGAACCTCTAGTGGGGAGCGTGAAACCATAATTGTGTTCATGCCACTTCTTTGGTTGAATTATTAGATAGTTTTTGTAGGCCTCTTGCTAAGACTTCCTTACTTCAAATTGCTTAGGAAATTGATCCATCTTTCATTCTTTGGAATCTTTGGTTGGAAATGAATAGAAAGAACTTTCAATATGTGAAGATAGTGGTGCTCCTTTTATGGCATAACATCATCTGCAAGATCCGAGAGAGAATTTCTACAAAATGTGATCTTTCGATTTCTACGAATCCTGGTGATATGGCTATTATTCAAAATTTGAATTTGATTGACAACGCTTCTAGTTATTTGATAGGTAGAAGGGTGTGATAGGCCAAAAATAAGATTCATCGGGAGGGTCAGTGGCTTCTTCCTCCTTAAGGAGTTTTGAAGGTAAATGTTGATGGCTCTTCTAGGGGGAATCCTAGGCATTCGAGGATTGGTGGTATTGGTAAAGATAGTGATGGTGTTGTGTTTTTATTTTCCTCTTATAGAGGACAACATACTAATAATTTTATGTAGGTCCTTACTATTCTTCATGTAGTTGAAAGAGGTTGTTCTCTTGGATGGAAAAATATTATTTGTGGATTGGATTCCTAGATTGTGGTGGATATGTTGAATAAGAAAAGTGTGGATGGAGCTAATTAGTAGCTAGCCATGGTGGTGAAACAAATCTTGCATCTATGTTGCTCTTTGGAATATATTTTCTATTGTCATATTCCTAGAGAGTGGAATAAAGTGGTAGATTTCCTAGCTATATGGGCTTCAGAGCAATTAAAGAGGTGGGATGTTGGTGAGTGGGGATTATTATCTCACTAATATTCTCTAGCTTTGGAAAATAATTTTAGAGGATAGAAATAGGTAGTTAGTTTTCTTGGGGGCCTCCTTCAGGACCTATTTTTGGTTGTTGGTTGCTCTTTGTGGGCCTATGGCCTTTTGCTTTGTAATTATTCTCTTGGTTCAATATTTTTTTAGACCTTTCTTTAAAAAAATAAATAATAATAATAATAATTTGACATGTCATGGAAAATATGTGGTTCCAACCACCCTTGCACAATCAATGATTTAAAAGTTGAAAAATCGTGTTAGATGGAAAAACTATCTTGATTGGTAAGTAGTTTATCTTTTGTGTCTTGTCTTTGACTGGGTCTTCACTTCTCATTAACGTCCTCTAAATTCCTTGGCCTTGTATTCCATTTTGATATGGAACATAATAAGTCACTCGTGAATTATAATTTCAAGAGTAAGATCTACAAGAAATTTGTTGCATGTGTTTCTCTAGCTATAATGTAGGATAATCCAATCAAATGAATGATTAAGAGTACTATATATTTTAAAATGGTAATATTAAAGTATAAAAAGATAAATGTGATAAATAGTGATCACTTTTGGAATAGAATAATTTGATATTGTGTTTAAATTTAGATAGTTTAAATTTAGAAAACTGTGCTCTTTTCCCATATTTTGGGGCTTAGAATTCAAATGGTTTGGATTCAGATGATTGAATCCAAAGTTTGGGATGTTAGAGATAATTCAACTATACATAACATTCTAGTTAGACTGCTAAACTTAGTTATTTTTGGTAGGTACAGAAGGTAAATGTATTAACTTTGGAAGACTCCTGAATGCTCCAGATTGCTTCATAAAAGGTTAAGTTGCTTGTAGCTTACTCTATCTATTGCAAGTTTTTTTCCAACTACTTCTAAAAGATTGAACAAGCCCTAAATATTTTATTTTATCAGTTTTTGATAGATGAATGAATGAATCAATATATGTTTTTATGCTTTTCTATCCATGGTCTATTCATGCTCCATTTTTTAGTGTTTTTTGTATTCTTCTTTAGTATTCTTCATTCCTCTACCATAATTGACATGGTATTAGAGCATAATGTAGGTTCCAAGTTGCATAAGACTCTTCATACTTAAATGGAGAGAAACTAGATCAAGACAAGCAAAGGAGATATCGTTGCTTCAAGGAAAATTGTGTGGAGGAAGTCAATGGAAGGAAAAGCC
Organism: Sequoia sempervirens; assembly: GCA_007258455.2. Classification (NCBI taxonomy): domain Eukaryota; kingdom Viridiplantae; phylum Streptophyta; class Pinopsida; order Cupressales; family Cupressaceae; genus Sequoia; species Sequoia sempervirens. Next base: position 27,909 of record VDFB02100159.1, on the reverse strand, counting down.
TAGAACAGAACCAAGGAAAATCCTAGATCAGAGTCAAGGAAGTCAACAGACCCTGCTATTAGTGGAGTGAAGGAGCCACATAGGTTTGGTCCCAAGACAATTCCTCTCTAAGACATATTTTGTAGGGCTCTTCCAGAAAGCATAATCATTTTTTCTACATTGGAAGCTTTTTTTTAATCATGGCTACCTCTAGCAATTTTCCACAGACTCCCATTCTTCTTGGTAAAAATTATGATTTTTGGTCCTTGAAAATGAAGTCTTTTCTGCAAGCCCAAGAATGTTGGGAAATAGTTGCTCAAATGGCTACACAGAACCCACTCCAGCAGACTCAACTGCTATGAATAATGCTCAAAGAAATGTAGCTACAAATTAGAGAAAGAAAGAGAGCAAGGAAAAATGTTGGATTCAAAACTCTATTGATGATTATATTTTCTCAAAAATCACAAGTGTAGTAACATCAAAAAAATCTTGGGATATCCTCAAATCTGCATATGAGGGTACTAACAAAGTCAAGATAGTCAAACTAAAATCCTTGTGAACACAGTTTGAAACATTGAAAATGTCTAACTCAGAGAATATTGATCAATTTATGACCAGAGTCATGGGCATGGTAAACCAGATTAGGATTAATGGTAAAACCATTGAAGACCAGAAAATTGTTGAAAAATTTCTTAGAAGCTTACCAAAGAAATTTGAAATGGTTGTAATGGCTATTTTGGAGTCCAAATATCTCACTACTTTTTTAGTAGTAGAGCTAACTGGATCATTTTTATCACATGAGACTAGACTAAATTTGGAAGAAGAGTCCTTGGAATAATATTTCAGGACTCAAGCCTCTTTCAGTAGAGGTAGAGGCAAAGGAAATAGGGGTAGAAAACAGAGGGGGAAGTAACAAAGGTTGATCAAATCAACATGGAGAAGAAAGGTCGACACAAGAACAATTAGGGTAGTCTAGAAACTCTTAGAATCAAGCATATAGAGGTAGAAAATGGACTAATAAATCTAGAGTCTAGTGCTTCTACTACAAGAAATTTGCACACTATGAACCTTAATGCAATAATAAACAATTAGACCAAAACAATGATAGAGCACATGTCTCCAACAATGAAGGAGAATCCTATGAAGCAATGTTTCTTTCATGCCATATTTTTGAAGAAAATCACACAAAGACCTTTGGTTGCTGGACAGTGGCTACAATAATCATATGATAGGTAAAAAAGATTTAATTTCATGCATGGATACTTCTATAAACTTTGAAATTACTCTTGGTGATGATTCTCGAGTAAAAGCCCAAGGGAAAGGATTTGTGTATGTTCTTTCTAAACAAAATCAATGAAAAAGAGATACATGATGTCTATTATGTTCCAAACTTGAAACACAATATCATAAGTGTAGATCAATTGATGGAACATGGCTATGATATAATATTTAAAGGTACAACATGTATTTTGACAAACCTCTTGGTAGAAGACTTATAGCAAAGATTGAAAGAACCAAGAACAAAATGTTTCCCCTGAATCTTAGGAGTGCCATTTTCTCACAGTCATTTTCCCGCAATGTCTTAAGTATGGATGAGTCACAATTATGGCATTCTAGGTTTGGTCATCTTCCCTTTAAGAGTCTTAGTCTTCTTCAAAAGAAATCTATGGTCAAAGGTCTTCCTATTTTAAAGGATCTTGATAGTCAATAGGAAAGTTGCATTCTTGGAAAGCATAAGAGAGATAGCTTCCCATCATCCTCAAATAGGTCAAAAGAACACTTAGAGCTAGTCCACATATATCTCCATGGACCAATGCAAACTCAATCCATTGGTGGTAGCTTTTATTTTATGACCTTTATTGATGAATTTAGAAGAGAAATCTGGATTTATTTTCTCAAGAATAAGTCTAATACTTTTTCAAAGTTCAAACAATTCAAAGCTAAAGAAGAAAAAAAATTGAAAATATATAAAAGTGCTAAGGTAAGACAAAGGAGGAGAATACAACTCAAAAGATTTTACAGATTTTTGCAAACAACATGGCATCCTTATGTAAACCACAACAAGATATACTCAATAGAAAAATGGAGTAGCTGAAAGGAAAAATTAGACCATCATGAATATGGCTTGATGTTTGCTCAAAGAAAAGAATTTGTCTAACGATTATTGGGAAAAAGGTGTTGCTACTAGAGTTTATATTTTAAATAGATCTCCTACAACTAGTGTTGAAGGAAAATTTCCTCAAGAGGCTTGGTCTAGTACAAAGTTGAATGTAGCTCATTTTAGAATTTTTGGTTGCATTGCATTTGCACACATTCCAGAGGAGCTGAGACAAAAATTTGACAATAGGAGTGAAAAATGCATCTTTGTTGGCTATAGTGAACAATCAAAAGCCTATAGACTCTACAATCTTGTCACCAAGAAATTTGTGGTCAGCAAAGATGTCAAGTTCTTTGAGAAAAAATAATGGAGTGATCAAGAAAATGAAACTTTGAATTGTCAAAATCCATTACAGCTATTAATGAACCTTCAGATCAGCAAGTTCATCTACCAAGGCCACTAATATTGTAGGTACAAGGTCAGCAACAAGACTTTGGAAATGGTAATTCTCCCAGCAGTGATTCATCTTCCTCTATAGGAAATTAGAAAACTAGAAGCTTAAGGGAAATATATGTGCAGGAAAATGCAATTGAACAAGATCTTTTTCCTTTCTTTCATATCAGCCAAGCCACTTTGAAGAAGCAGCAAAAGAGGAACATTGGGTTGATGCAATGAATCAAGAAATTGAAGCCATAGAAAAGAACAAAACTTGGGATCTTATTGACCTACCAAGTGACAAAACCAACATTGATGTGATGTGGATAGATAAGACAAAGCGAAATGCCAAAGGAAAGATAGAAAAACACAAAGAAAGGTTGGTTGCCAAAGGTTTCTCTCAACAACTTGGCATAGACTATGGAGAAACATTTGCTTTAGTGGTGAGGTTAGACATAGTTAAAACTATTTTGGCTATTGAAGCTCAAAATAAATAGAAAGTTTTCCAAATGGACGTCAAATTTGCATTTTTAAATGGCATATTGGAAGAAGAGATATATGTAGATCAGCCACTAGGGTCTGAAATCAAAGGACAAGAGCATAAAGTATATAAGTTGAAGAAAGAATTATATGGTTTAAAGCAAGCCCCAAGAGCTTGGTACAGTCGCACTGACTCTTACTTCATTAACAATGGATTCATCAGGAGCAATCATGAGCCAACTCTCTATACAAAAATAGATCACGAATGTAAAATTCTCATTGTTTGTCTTTATGTTGATGAATTGCTCTATATAGAAAATTTGATGTTAGATGAGTTCAAAGGTACCATGAAAAAAGAGTTTGAAATGACTAATCTTGGAATCATGAAATACTTCTTGGGGATTGAAATTAACCAATCTTCTCAAGGTATTTTCGTTTTTCAACAAAATTATGCTTTAGAAATGTTGATTTTTTTTAGAATGGACAGTTGCAAACTAGTAGAAACACCCATTGCTCAAGGAAAAAAGTTGAGAAAACAAGATGATGGACCACCAGTTGATTCTACCTTGTGCAAGAGGCTAGTTGGTAGTCTTTTGTACCTCACAACAAGTAGACCTAACATAATGTTTGCTGCAATTTTTCTATCCAAATTCATGGACTGTCCAAAAGATTCACACTAGAAGGTAGCAAAAAGAATTTGGAGACATGTTGCAGGGACAATCAACTATGGATTATGGTACACTTAATCTAAAGATGCTTCAGTCTCAGGCTACAAAGAAAGTGATTATACTAGAAGCATAGACAATAGGAAGAGCACATCAGGTTATGATTTTCACTTGGGAACAAATATCATCTAATGGGCATCCAAGAAACAACCCATTGCTTTAATATATTTAGTAGAGGTAGAGTATGTTGCTGCAACTACAACAACTTGTCAAGCAATATGGCTAAGAAGGATACTGAATGATCTTGTGCATATTAAAAAGGAGCCAACTCCTATTTTTTGTGATAATAGTTCAACAATTTTCTTGTCCAAAAATCATGTCTTCCACAAGAAAACAAAGAATATTGACACTCACTTTCACTTCATTTGAGAGCTCGTCCAAAATGGAGAAATTTCTCTTGACTTCTGTGGATCATGAGATTAGCTAGCAGACATCTTTACAAAACTATTGGGAAAGAATGATTTTGAATTTCAAAGAAAACACTTAGGGATTATTAGTGTTGATAATTGTAACAATTGAGATTAGGAGGGGCTGTTATTGATAATTCAACTATATGAAACATTCTAGTTAGATTGCTTAACATAGTTTTGGTAGGTGCGATAGGTAAACATATTAATAATTTTGGAAGACTCTCGAATGCTCAAGATTGATTCGTATGAGGTTAAGTTGCTTGCAGCTTACTATATCTATTGCAAATTTTTTTCCAGCTACTTCCAGAAGATTGAACAAGCCCTAAATATTGTATTTTCTCATTTTTTGATACATGAATGAATGACTTAATATATGTTTGTATGCTTTTTTTTCAATGCTTTGCTCATGCTCTATTTTTTAGTGTTTTCTGTATTCTATTTTATTATTCTTCATTCCTCTACCATAATTGACATGGAACACTTCCATGGACTTGGATATGATAGTCTGGATTTCTACTGCACTTGATTCCCCCCCGATTCTTTTGCTACGTAAATTATGTTGTATTTTATAGAACAATATGCATATATTCAAGTTCTATGACTCCTGCTACACCCTAAGGTAATTATGTGTGGACCTCTATTTAGTTTTCACATCCAAAGCTCAATTGTTTATTATGGAGACATAATGATTTCTAGTTGCAGTCACGGAGTGTAATGCAAAGCCTTCAAGGATTAGTATGAAGAGAATTTGTAGATGACCAGTTAAGTGTTTTAATTACATCGAAAAATCTTGGTAAGAGAGATTAGATGAATTGGTGGCTTAGTTGGTGACAGGGCATAAATTTGTAAGGGAAACTTGATCTTGTGGTGTCATGTGAAAAGCAATGTCAAGAGAATTACAATGCCATTGTTGTGTGTAGGAATGCTTGATAAAATCAAGTAGCAAATGCATTGTTAATCATTCTTGTTTTTTAATTTATTCCAAGGGAAATTAATAGTTAGGTGTTGTAGGTAGTTGGTTAGTAATTAAAGGAATTTTCTTGTTTATTCACAAAATTTGATATCAAGGAAATTTTTTCATCTATATAATCATGTCAAATGTAATCAATGTATCTTTTCTTACAAAGAATTTTGTTTATTCACAAAATGCAATCAATGTATCTCTTCCTTCTCTCCATCTCCATCTCCATCTCTCTCTCTCTTTCCCCCTCTATCTTTCCCTCTTTCTATATGTATCTCTCCCTCTCTCTATCCCTCCCTCCTTAGTGCAAACATAACATGAGCTTGTTGGTAATGGAGCTTGATTATCTTCCTAATTCAAAGGTTTTATTTCAATCATGTTTGGATCCTTGTAAGTGGATGCATGGTTCACTTGAGTTTATAACTTCTCCATTGAGACCTTTGTTGCATGAACAACATCATTTGTTGAATGACCTAAATTGACCAAAATTAGTAATTAGTAAATGTATGCAAAAAATATGCCAAAATTTATCCTAATTGACCTCCCACACTTCTTCGATGTACCTATTGTACACTAAGATACGATTGCTGATTGCAATTCATTCATACAAAAAATACAAATCAAAATTACATAAATAAAACTTCTTTCAATTAAGAATCAAAGATTAAGAAATGCCTATCCACTCTCAACCTCATTCCTTTCAAAGATCATAATTACAAACCTTATCGTCAACAACATTTAATCCTCACCTTAATTTTTTTTATTTTAATCATGTATTATATAAAGTGGATCCCTCGAAACGTGATGCCAATATCAAGACTTGATATTTTGGTGACACTGACATTGGGCAACTTGTTCTTCAATTCCAATCACAAAATATCCAAACATTTTTAGCTTAAGGGCAATATGTTGGTCATTTCACTTGTGTACATGTCTCATGGGCGCAATTGTGAGGTTTGCCTGCCACTTGCCACCATCTTCACCGTATGTAATTGACGTCCATTTTGTAGGGTTCCATCTAAAACAAAATATCTTAGATATTATGTTGTTTGTGCTGCCGAAAGGCAGGCATAAATAGCCTAATTCTGTGGTAAGTGAGACGTCTTACTCCACCTACATTTCCCTTTGGTTTTAGAAATCATAATTCATTCACAACCACCCACAAACCCACAAAATCTGTCATATACTTACAAAAGATGATCTATATCTGAGGTGACATGACCAGTGTGTCCAATATAGAGTGATCGATATGGCGTTAGTGGGACCCAGTAGCACAAAACACATCTCCATTACGTTTCTGTCTGGTGGCAGTTTCTTACCAGTTTCCGACCAGGCTGACCATGTCTTCGTTATATGTGACTTCTGACTGTCAGTGGACGGTATATGCTCTTTTTCAAGTAGCCTATATATATCCATAAACGAGTATTCTGGAGTAGTATAACAATATGTAAGATTCATTTCATGTATGTCCTTTCATTACTGTTGCATCGCTCCTGCCCCATCCACCATCTCTCTTTCTTTTGGGCTATAAATTGTAGTGAATTGTTTAAGCTAAGAAGGAAATTTTGCGTGAAGCCTTATGATTTTACAAATCGGACCATCCTGGTCTTCAATTACTATACGAAGACTATGCTTCCTATTGGGAGTGTGTTGATGTTGCTATCTTCAATAGCATAAATATGAAAATAAAAGTTTGAAACCTACATTTAAATTTGTCTTAAAGCTTCGAAGAATAAAGAATTCCATCTATGCATTTTATCTTAGATATTTCATCCTTAGTTGATTAATTTTCTTGAATGATTAATTCAATATTAAATTATTAAATTTGATATAATCTTTTTTGTATATACCCTATCCCCATACCTGAAAATTTGTGCATTGGGAACATCTTTTACTCACTAGACTATTTATATACACCACTTTCAAATGAGATCAAAATGTAATATATGTGTAATTATGTTTTGTAAGATATATTTGATGTACAATGTAGTACATCACATACTTTCAGTTATGTTTTATGTCCACTTTGATGTCTATTCCCTTAATATTTTTGTAAGCTCGTTTAAACCCTTCTATCAACCTTCTTTTTTCTAAAGGTTTTTAGGCCTCCTTTTTCATGGTCACCTTTTGTTGTTGCTTTTATTTTTACCTTATAATTTTCTATTCTCCTATCATTTTTTGTCATAAATAATCTACACACTAGCATCTAGCATAGACATCTACATGTCATGGTAGAGTCATGTGACAAATTTATCGTTTGAAGGTTAATTTGTGAGAATTTTTCCACTTGTCATCTTCCCAAGTTAGATAAAATAGCTTAAAATGGTTTTAAATGTCTCATCAACTTCTTCCCTCCTCTTCTCAATTTTGAAAAAAAAATATTTTTTTTCATTTTTAAAACTCTCTCCCTTGGATCTCTTGGCTCACACAACACTCTCAAGCTCTAACAATTCTCTACAACTTTTACAACATTATTTTCATCTTCTTATTCTCTTTTCTTTCTCAATCCTCTATAGACCTAATATCATTTTATTTATCAGTTCTATTACAACTTTCTTTTCGTGTTTCCTCGAGCACCTTTGGATTATCACATCCCCTCTCTTCCATTTTAGTATACTATTACACATTCATAGATTTGACCATTCCTAGACACACTTGGGATAGGAGAATACATGCACTATTTTATTTCTCTCTATCTATCTTGGCTTTCCATGAAGGTCAACATACCAAAATGGGGGTTTGACTAAGGAGCACCCCTAAACAATCCCAACAATTTCTATTGTTTTGTATTTGTAGGTTTGGTAAATTTAGAATTTGAACTGCATATTCTAAGAATTTTTGGCATGAATCATAGTGGCTAACAATGTGACATGAGAACATTCACATGATGCACTAAATTCCTTGATAGATACTTTTAGATTTCAACCTTAGGTTCCTCGTTGCCTCTATTTTTTTATTATCATAGTTAGGAAGTCACATATTTTTTTCTAATATTTCCTTTGAGCATCTTAGTTTTAATTATATTTTCATTTAAAAACCACTTCAATGGTACCTTAGGCAAGTACCATGGTGAAAACCTAGATATAGGCTCCATGTGTAATAGTCTCTTTTCCACCATAGCTTAAAATGTTATTTCCCCCATCAATATTACCTCCTATCTTCCCATATCATAATAAAATACCACCCATACATCCATCTACAATAAACCTATCATGGCTTGTATTGCTCACTGAGTACTATTACCCTTCATCTCCTCCATCATTTCTCACCCCTCTCTATTCTTCCCTCTCCATTAGATGTCCTATCCTTATGTCAAGGATATGACCTTGTATACACTTAGTATTCAACGTATTGGTCATATCCTTGACATAATTTCTCACCTAAATTATGTCAAGGATATGACCTTGTATACACTTAGTATTCAATGTATTGGTCTTTATTCCTTACAAATTTGCGTCCATCCTCACAGATCACTTCATCCCAAAATAAAAGTTTCATCCCATAATAAACAAACCCATAAATACCCTCTCTCCTTCCAAACCATCCCATCTCATCCTAAATCCCATCCATAATAAACATTGGAGCTCCTCAGACTTACATTTGAACAAACATAAAACACTACATGCATACATCACACCTTATCATGAAATCACACATGAGCCTAGCTGTAAACATTAAATAGTCATTGTCTCCTTTTTCCTATCATCTTCCAATCATCTATCCAATCACCAATTCCCTTAAGGACCCTTTAGTTTCACATAATCATAATCATCATCATTATTACCCATGATTACACCTACTTAAAGCCACATAGATCTTTCTATATCTTTGTGTGTTTTTCCCAATGTGTAGTGGGGCATCTATTTTTGTCTTGCATGTCATGTTTGTCTTGTTTGAGTGCCAAGTTCATGAAAATTTTACCTTGTCACCCTAGTTACTCATACCTTGCTGCATAATCATCTTTGTTAAATTATATAATACTAGCATAACCAAATTCCCCTTTCTTTTCATCCCCTTTTATCCCATTCATCTTTAAATTTCCCTTTCTTTTCATTCCCTTTCATCCCATTCACCTTCAAATTACCCTTTGTTTTCACCCCTTTCCAAATCAATCATCTTCAAATTCCCCTTTCTTTTCATACCCTCCATCCTCTTCCATTTTCCATTTCATCATCTTCTTGATCTTTATCCTCCATCATTCCCTTACATTTTGAGAGCACACTCATGTTCTCTTAGCCCACTTGTCCTCTTCAAGGGGCATCCCATTACCTTATTATCATCCTTCCTCATTCCTCTCAATGACCAGGGCATCATTCCATTAATCCTTATCCCTTCCTATCCCACAATATTTTATTCTTCTTTGATGGAACACTACTTTGCAATATTATATCAAAGAGAAACAAAATATAGACACTTAAAATAGGACATTACCCAACCACATCTAATTTTACCCTATCCTAAGCCATTAATTAAATAAGCATTTATCATTTATTTTATTAATTCCATCATTCCCCCATTTTATCCTAATCTTTAATTGAAAGATAATTTCCCACAAATGAATTGCAGAAAACTATCCCAAGGTCTTTCAGGTGTCAAGTCATGACTTCCTTGGAATATCTCAATTGGTTCATGTGATTTGCTGGTAATCATAGGGAAGCCTTACGTATGTTAAGTTGAAGGGAGATTGGATCCTTAAATGGAGTTCCTAAGATTTTGAAGATGATGTGCAATTGTTGCAATTTCAAAATAGTAGTATAAAAGTCCACATTTATCATTAGGTTTGGCTTTACAATGATGTTGGAACTTTGCGTAAACTACTATTTCAAAGAAAGGTTAAAAGGGAAGGGAAATATAAGAGTTCCTAGACCAACAACTGCCAATGAATAGTGATAATGGAGGATACTATAGTGGACAACCTTCCTGAAACTAAGTGCCACTTAACCAAATTAGCTAACTGTATCATGAAACTAGTGCTATCTTCTAAGGTCTGCAGATTTTCAACCATTCATTCACCATAAAGCATGAATAAAAGATGAATTTTAAGCACGCAGTAATGAAATTTATGTTTAGACTAGCTTTACATGGTTTTTCATCATCAACAAACAACAAAAAGTATGAACAAGGAAGGGAATCAACACAACAGTATTCTTCAACATCAATGAATGACATTTACTAAACTACTAAAAGCATGAAAAATACACAGAACATCAAATTAAATATACTCAAATATATCAACTCTGAGGAGATGAATCATGAAACATAAGAGAAACTCAATAATCCACCAAAAGCAATGAATTTCTATTGAAATTCTAGCAACATGTCATTTCAACAACTCAACTCTCTCTTTGGAAATGAGAGGAGACCCCCTATTTATAGTTTTCCAAAAGAAAAATAAATGGAAAATATTTAATCTCATTGTGTGGCCAAGATTCATTACAAATTAGGGTTTTACCTACCCCTAATATATAGCAATTTAAAATACATTCCTTATCTTTTTCCTTATTTTGTGTTCTAGTGCCCTATCACTATAACACTTTTGTCTTGTAGTAGTTTTCCCTTTTGGTTGCAGCTACATTGTGAGGAACTCATCACCAATGACAAAATTTCCTTGATTCTTCTGGACAATGGAATACTCCATGAATTTATCCATTAGTGCCTAAAGTTTATTCCACTCCATGATATCCAATTGGAGCACTTGGAAGGTCAACTTTTTGGATTTTCCTGTGATTAGCTCCCAATTCTTTATACACTTAGGCATTTTCTTGATCACCTGCTCTGACTGGGCAAAGGCTCAGGCCACAAAATCCATAAATTATGGTTTTAATGAATTTGTGGCCGCATTCTTCATTTTCTTGTGGAAATATAGCCTGATCTTTTCTAGATCTAGCTCGACAGTGGGCATGTCGTAATTTTTCATGAGCTTTAGATACTCCTTGCAGACTGTCCTATGTTCCTTGACCCATTCAAGGTCAAGCTCTACCTCATGGAGTACTCTTTCTATGACGTCTCTTTTGTGGTCTAGGCCCATCTTCCATGTCTCGACCAGGCAATGATCGTCCTTCACTAGTGCTAGCTCCTTCTCCGAGGTCTTCTCAGGCATCTTGAGGATGGCCTCAAGTTTAGGATATGTAATCCTATATAGTTCAGGGAAGTTATGAAAAATTCTCTCCATGCCCTTGAGTTGCTTTTGCACTTCCTAGAACTTATTGGTTGTTCGAATAGCATGGGAAATGCCCATATCACTATTGTAGAGCACTCATTAGAACCACTATGTAGTAGCCTTGGTCCAACTCTTTCTCTTTTCCAACTTGCTTATATGATCAATCTTTTTCTCTCTCGTAGAGGTACCCAAGTCGATGGTAGAGATATTATAACTAACCCCCTCTCCTTTGTCTATTATAAGGGTGGCAATTTGCACTATCTTTGATCCAGATGCATCCATTGTGATATGGGATTGGACTCTTGGCTTCTTTTCCTTCTTCATTCCTATTTGAGCTGTGCCAAGATAGCCTCCAATCTTTCCTTAGGATCCATGAGGATAGGGGCCTTCTTTTGTAGTTGTTTTCTCAACCAAATAGGAATTTGAGATCCCTCCTTTGGTGATTCATGATCACGTTAGACTTCTCTTTGAACGTGTTGGATCTCCCTTTCCTCATGGCCCGAGGCTTCTTGTTCTGTTTTCTCTACTTCTTCTTCATCCAAGTCCTGAATCAATATATCCTTTTCCTTGTTTGGACGGTAGTATCTACATCTTCTCTAGGGTTGTTCTCCCCTTCAAGTACCCTTTCTTCTTCTTGCTCAATCTATGCATGGTGTTCTAGCTCAAGGTTCTTTTTCATTTCAATCTCTTCTTCAAGCATATCCTCTTCTTCAGCTTCAACTTCTTTCTTTCCCTCCTCCTTCTTGGTAGGTATTTCTTCTTCTTGATAAGGGCCTTTTTCTTGTCCACCTACTAGAGGCATCGTAGATATTTTCATGTCCTCATTAGTTTCTTCTTTTTCTCTAGAAGCCTTCCTCTTAACTTCTTCCCCACTGAGTTGTTTGGACAACTCTCAAGCTCTTGGTTAGGAGGATTCTCCTACATACTTAGCAGACCGGGGTCTTCAACAGCCTTCTCTTTCCTCAGGACTATGACCTCTTCTTCTTCATATGCCACCTCATCTATGGTCACGTTCTAGTGCTCTGGGTGCTCATGGTAGTCATCATTAAAGGGGTCCTCAAGTTCCTCATCTACTCCTTTAGTAGCCTCCCTCTGTCGTCTCTCTATTTCTTCTGAGATTCGCATGGTTTCTTACATCCTTGGTGGTTCTATCAGAGAAGGGATAGGGACACCAGCCACAACTTGGGCTATCATAGCTTGTACTGCATGATTCATTAATACCCTAGAGAGTTACATGGGTATATTTTGCATATGTATGGCAAAGGCCTCCGGTAGGGTTAGAGTAGGCATTATAATTGTGGCTACTAAAGGGACTGCAATTGAGGGAGACATCGAGGAGTATGATAGTGGAGAGGTTGTAGCAGAGGAGGAATCCTGCACCATAATGGGAGCATTTGGCGAGGTGGTGGCAAGGTGTACCGAGATGTCCACCATAGGCAAAGAGAGAGTAGGTAATGCCTGAAATACGAGGAGGAGGAGGAGGAGTAGCAGTGGCAGTGGGGGTGACGACAAGAGCAAAAGTGAAAGGTGGTGACTTTGGTTGCTTGGCCTCTTCTTCTCCTTCATGTAGTGGGTCTTCTTCAATGGTTGGCATCTCAAAGAATCTACCTCATTTCTTTGCTCTTTTGGAAGAATCTCCTTCCACAGCCTTCCTAGCATACACTTTAGGCTTCGATTGGCATTTTGAAACTTCTTTCCTTTTTCTCGATCTAGTGGCAAGAAGAGATTTTGGAGCTTCCTTGGCTAGGGAAGTGACAGTTCCACTCTCTATTTCACTCTTGAGCTCATCTTCAAGCTCGTCTTATGTTAAGGTGGCCCCCTAGAGCTTCAATTAAGCGATTTGAGCATTAATCCATTTCCTTGTTCTATGTTGCACTCGATTGGTCACAATGTCAAGGTCATTGACCTCTTCTTCATTCCATTCTATTAAGGGCAATTCTAGGTTAGTGACAACATCATATCTTGGATCCACAATGGTGTTTTCATCCTCTACAATCTAGTCTAGTATTAGGAACATATTAATTGTCTTGACAAAGTAAGTAGTCATATGCATATAATGCCTTATACGTACCTCCCTGTCATCCCAGTAGTTAGCCCAAAAATCTTAAATTTGGTGCAAGTGGGCATATTCTCTTCTGGAAAACTTTTTAAATTTGTTGTAGAGGTCCATTCTTGGTTTGGTCATGTGGAGATCTAGATTATATTCCATAATTTCCTTTTCTAAATATTTCGCACATTGGGTAGTTACGAGGGTGTACATTCCCTACCCAAATGTGATAGGATATGGTATCCTTGTCTGATGCTCTCCACTAAGGAGAGCGTGTGCACTCTGTGATTTCCTGGAGACCTCCAACAAAATCAGTTGGTCATTTGGGTATCGAGGTAGTTTGTATGGCCTTTTGGAGAAGCTCTCCATTCTGATGTAAGTAAATTTTGGAAACTATATAAACAGAGACTCAAACCTATGAATGAATACATGGGAACTCTGCATGACTCTCCTCTAGAAGTCTCATCCAAGGAGTTTGATAATATGCCCAATGAATGCATCATTCACCTTGCAGTAATCCTTCTAGAAATTTTAATATTGTAGCTACGAGTGCCTGTCACATAATTTCAATTCCCTTCTTGGAGTTGGGCTTTGTACAACAACTAAACCTCTATAGGGAAATGGATCGACCTAGAGATACACCAAGTAAAAATTCATATAGAATTGAGAAGTCTTCTTGACTACCAGGAACTACTGATGCAAGTTGTCACTAATCATTTTGGCCCAATGAAACTTGCTTTTCCCTTTGATAATCTCATCAATGAAATAAAACATCCAATCTTGAAAGTAAGCAGTAGTGGGAATGCCCATGACTCAATTCAACAAGGTTACCAAGTCATGATAATCTTCATAAAGTCATTTCTAAACAATTCTTGGGGCACATTGTTAGCGTTGCCCCTCTTCTCCTTCAACCAGTATTGGCTAATTAACTTTTTTCATTTTAGAGGGTCATCCTTCCACGTGTTCTGAATGTATTCCTTCGTCATTTGCTCCATAGGGTCAAATGTAGGGATGTGAAATGTTTCTCCTATGGACCTAGCAAATAGGTCAGCCACCACCCTACCCTCATCAACAATGATCCTTTTGCTTTCTGCCTGATAGGCTTCTCTGCAAGCCATTACAAATTCTAGGGCTACAAGAGTGGGTGGGAAGCTAGCTACCTTGGCCAAACCACTCCTTTTGATTTTTGTGGCATTTTATGTGGTTGTGTTGATGATGATCCTCTATTTGAATTTGTTTATGTCAACTTGTCTAAGGTTGGTATTTGTGATTGTGTCCTAGGTGGTAGTGACCTTGGAGGTGACTTCTACTCCTTGGAACTAATACTTCATCTGATCTTTATCCTCTTTTTCTCTTGGTACTTTGGTAGGTTTCTTCCCTTTATCTTTCTCCACGAATGCTCCTGATGATCCTATAGTTGATTCCATAAATACTGCAAATAGAGACGTAGTAAGCATATTCACATGAAAAGCAAGTGGGGCGTTAGCGAAATCTAGAAAAATAGATGTTAAATCAAGCACATCATCATTAGAGATCATAAAATCTATTGAAACTCATCATTTAACTCTCGTTTCGGAAGATAGGGCCATGCGGGCCCAGGGATGCGGGTTTCCCTAGGCTGGAAGTCGCTTTGGAGAAAATAATACGGAGGCAGTGTAGAGGGCATGGTGGCCCGCATGTGGCCACCCCCATCAAGATCTTTGCACCTTTGATTCAGGGGCCCCATCAAGGCATTAAGGCATTTTGGGCATGTGGGTCCATCGATCATGAAGTTTCAGAGGTGGTAGTTCAATCATTTCTCATGCGGGTCAAAAGGGTGCAGAAGCTGGGAATGTCCTGGCTATTTGGAGCTTCATCATTTGGAATGACACTGGCATGGTGAAAGTCTACAAACGAAGTCCCACAGGGAGAAAGGACAACTTAGTTTAGCTATTAAGTTTAAGTCATTTGGATTGATGCCAATAGGAACCCATGGGATGTTGCTAGGTGATGGCCATGTGGAGATGACAAAGATAGGACGACAACCCGTAGATGGTGGTCCACACCATCAAGCCTGGAAAAGTCCTTGATATCAATTTTAGTATGCAGGGACTGGGTATGAGTAGGATCATGATGGGTATGTGTAGGGTATGTGGCTGATGACTTTATTTATACCTAAAATTGATGAAACTAAAAGGGTTTTTAAAGGAGGTTTTCAACTTTCTACCAATATAAAGTATGCTCTACTTTGAATTTAATAAATAATTATTATTCATTTTCTATTTGAATTACGACTAAAGTCTTGATTGATAGGCTGATTGAAAAAAATCTATAGCTTTCAAATAGTATCACATTTTTTGAATCTGAAATATGTGTCACATTCTATGTTTCACATAGTATAGGATTTAAAAAAATGAATTTCATGAAGTTTTGACCAAGTTAAGGTGGTCAAACATAGAAGTTTTTATAATTTTTAAAAGTTGTAATAAAAAAATTATAATTAATTATTTAGTTGGAAAAAAATTACAAAAAAGTATGCATCACATCTAGACATGAGTCCTCTACTTATATCTAAAATATTATAAAAAAATATTATCATTTTATTGTAGTTACGATGATCAGACAAACACCTACTTATTTTTTTCTTGAAATTTAAGTACTATTGCATTGAAATTTCAAATTTTCACTAAATAGATTTTTTTTAAAATAGACCTAGTAGTTTAGAAACTACCTTCAATTTGCTACAGATTCTATTTTTACATATTTTTGAAATAATATAGATAACTTATTCAAATTTTTATGTCAAGTTGCCTAACTTTGATTTTTTTGATTTTTTTCCCACTTAAGGGCCTGTTTTTTCCATGATCTTGCACATACTTGACCTTAGACAAGGATAGGGGAAGTAGGCCCCAAAAAGTGGGTGGAAGGTTAGGCATTAGGAAATGGTGGAGATAGGACAACGACCTGTAGGCGACAACCCACAATGGAATGCTCACTCCCAATTTTACTTCACCATTTTTTGTGTGTGAGGGGCCAAAAGGAGATGAATGGTGAAGAGTCCACAATGCAAATGAACGGGGGTCCCTAGCCATTTGGAACAATGAAGGGGAACATGCGACCTATAGACGGTGGTCCATAAATCCTGACTCACAAGGGATTTTTGGACCTAGGCAGTTTTTGGAAAACTTGGGATGACATAAGGATGCGCAGATGCCACGACATAGAAGAATTTCAAGTTTTTCACATGTATGATGGGCGTTATACCAACGAAAAATGGACAATGATAACCCACAAAGAACGACTTGTAGATTACTTGACACTTAAGTGTTTTCATTTAGGATGTGGGCTACGTAGGGTGCGTCGTGCCGAAAGCCGAAAGGAGGTGGTCGTTTGAGAAATCACGAGTAGGTAGGGGAGGTTTGTAGAAAAAAATCTACAAGAGCGGGCCTGCAAATGCTGAAAGACCCTCAACTCTAACTTAAGTTTTTTTCGTTGTCTAAACAATGGAAACAAAAGAGAGGTGTCAGTCTACATTCAAGGGCTCACTAAGGGTGAAGGCCCTGGTCAAGAATGGTGGCCAAAGGTTCAAGTACCGCATGGCCCTAATGGTAGATTTCAAAGGATTTTCAAGTTTTCAAAGGATGGGTTTTGCACAAGATTTCGCTCTTAACCAGCCACCTAGGGATTTTATAGTTTTCTGCCTTAATATTTTTCAAATTCACAAAGAAAACAAACTTGAGAAAACATGGCTAGGGCAGTGGTGAACTCACCTGGTACTCTTGAAGAATCAAGATAAACGTAGCAGTCAAATTCATCCTCCAAATGATGTGGGCGCAATGGCGGCGAAGGCAAGAGGCACACTAACAACTTTTGACTAGGAATGTTAGCGAAAATGACAGGTGAACCTTTGCTATTTATAGGAAACCCAACTTTAATTACCCACATTAAATGAAAATACAAATTTTTTTGAGGTTGGTGAATATGCTTTACAAAATAACTAGTGGCAGGAATGGTGGGGTCCACAATGAGGCTGGCAGTCAAGCGATCGTCATTTAGTAGGTCGATGAAGTAAAAAACAATGAGGCTCACCATGCGGGAGGACACCCCAACTTAGTTGCTAGAGAATGATGAAATCGGGATGGAATCCCGCTAAGGGAAACCTGCATGGGTGGACCCACATTGAGCGAAGGATGACAGCTCTCAAAAGCAAAGGGAAAGCTGCCAATAGAGATCTGTAAAGGTAAAAAGACTTAGAAATTTCTAGCGTGGTGAAACTTGATCAACTCAAGATGATGACTTTAGGATTCTCTAACCATTTGGAACTCAAAACAAGGGTTCACAAAATGAGGAAAAGGTAAAAGTGACCCAACAAAGGAAAAAAAGAGAGGGTCCTCATTTTGAATGGGGCCTGTGTGTTATAGGCACAAGAAGTATCCCTTCTACTTTTCCTAACTTGTTTGGTCCCTCCTTAAATTAGTTAGGCTTAATGATAACTTGATTTAGTGCTATAATGTGGTTGACACATTCACATTAGGTCTTGGGCCCTTGTGAAGTAATGGATTTAAATGGTACCTTGTTAAAGTGTTGTGAAGTGTTGTAACACACTTTCACACTTTTCTAAGGTGTTATTAATTAATTACACCTAATAAACCTATTTTTAACATTAATCTTCACTTATTTGAAGTGTTGTAAATTTTTGTAACTCACCTTCACACTTTTCTAGGCTTTTCATTAATAATTAGGATTTCTTATGCTTTAATTAGGCCCATTTTGCACCCACAAGCCTCATTTATTATATATTTTTGAGGATAATCCTGACACCAATCAATACCCAATCATAATTCAGGTATTCCTAGCTTGTGTGGCCTAGATTTAGTGATTTGCAACTCATTCACCACCTTGGTGAAATGGGTCCCACCTAGATCTTTTGGTCTTGAACCGGATTTCACACATTTCTAAGCACTTTTTTTTTTTGGTCCCATACATTATGCTGATGGGACTCATTTTCCACCTTCGGTGAATGAGTCTTGTGTGGCCCAAAATCAAATTATTTCAAATTTTTGGTGGGATTTGTTGGACTTAGGGAACACTTAGAGGGGGGGTTTGAATCAATGTTCAACAAGTTTGACTTTTAATTCAGATCTTCTTAAATCATTTTTAAAGCACATGAATAGAAATAAAGAAAAAAGCACATAAACAAGATAATCAAAGCACCATAACACCAATATTTTTATGTGGAAACCCTGTTAGGAGAAAAACCACGGTGGAGTTTAATCCACAATTTATACTCTATTAAAAGTATGAACAAAAGAGAATGCACTTGCATTCAAGCACACTTCCTAGAGCTCACTGCTCAAAATAAAGAAGGATCACTACCTTACAAAGAGTTTGTGACTACAAAAAAAATGAACTAAGAAGATAGCATCTACAAATTCCTGGTTTCAATTCTGGTGAAGCACATAAAATCGATTCTAGACACTGTCCAATTCACACTACTACTTTGCTCTACTACAACAACCTTTTTACTGCACAAGCAAAAATTCACTCAATAGATCTTTTGATGTACACTCATACAAGTTCTACTCTGATTTTTATTTGCACACACACCTTCTTATAACATCATGCACACTTACAAAAATGAATTACCCATCTCATATATATATGCACTAGAAAAGATTTTAATTGCTTAAGTTAGCTTCAACAAAACATGAAATATTCTCCAATAGTCAGCTCAAATCATGAGAAATCTTTAATGCACACCCACACAAGTCCACTAGACTATAGTTGGGAACCAAAACAAAACTCCCAACACAAGAAATATTAAAACAACTACTCCTTATACATCCACGAGATGATATATATACCAAATCGACCATAATGAACGAATAAATAGAAAATCATTCTACCGAATCTCTTAGCTCATACACCGATTGTTGCAACACCATAAAAATTTACCAATAAGGTAACATACATGCTCAAAAAACTTTCCTAGGGGTCCACAACACAAAATGATGATCCGGTGAAGCATACATATCGGCTATTGAACCAGATACCCTATTCTTCATGGTTTTTTCCAGTAACACACTGACTTCTATATTTCCTACTAGTATAAGTAGATCCTAATCTGCATACCGAGATAATGACTTTAGTTGCCATCAATGACAACACTAAAATACATAAACAATCTCTCAAAGCCATATTCCAATAGGATTTTATTCTTTTAGATTTTATGTCAATTTGTAGTGTTGTAATTTTAAGAATTCTTGCATAATTGAATATAAATACAGGGTTCTTTCACTCATTTTCATCCCCAAGCATTCAAGTGTTCATTCTCATAGCAATTTTGAGTTCAGAAGAATTCACAAGAGAATTCAAGCATTCACAAGAGCATTCAAGCATTCACAAGAGCATTCAAGAGCATTCAAGGGTAGATTATCAAGCATTTTAGAGCATTTTTCAACCATCAATCATCATGTCAAAGATTTCATCCATCATGTTTGTTATTGTGCCAACAATTGTGATGTAGGGTTTATGATTCATGCAAATGTTTCATTCAAGGTCAAAATCATTTAAGAAAGAGTCAAGAACCACATCCATTGCAGTCATTTCAATCATATTTGTAGCATCTTATTCTTAGGTTTTGGTGAGTTGCAACATTGTCATTTGTTCATTCATCATTATCCATTCATATTTGATTTTATTTCAAGGATTGATTTCTAGAATGGGGTTTGACCAAGGAAAACCCCTATCCACTAACCCAACAACATTTCCTCCTCTCCATTGTGTGTGATTTGTAGTTCTAGGTTGCAGATTTCCTAAGGAGCAAGATTGGAGAAAAATTACAAATCATTCAAAGTTGTCAAAGTTGTCATCAAGCCTTAAAGAGAATTGGAGATCACCTATAGGTTGGAAATCAAATATTTAAATCTAGAAACCAATTAGGAAGGAAATAATAGGCAGAGAAGAGTAGGATTAGCTTTTGAAGTTGCAAAAAATACCAACTAGACTGATTCGCCACTCTTGGTGAATCAGTCCCAATTCCAACCAATGTTCAAGATTTTACAAATTTGGATACCCTTTTGTTAGATTTTTGTTCATGTATAGTTTCCTAGAAATTGGACTTATTCACTCAGCTTGTTGAACGAGTCTCAGTTAGTAGTAAAATTATATTTTCCAATGTTCTTGACCTCCATTCAACCTTATTGGGTTACTACACCAAATCACTTGCCAAACACACAAGCAAATAGCCTCCTATGAGACTCGCTCACAAAAATTAAAGGTAAAGAGTTGTATATGAACAAAATGACTCTACAGCCTGGAGAATATGGGATAAATATTCCCAAAGAAAACTTCAAAACTTTGGGGCCCACACCACTTTGGCTACACAAAAGCCCTAAAAATGAAATATTTTTGTTGGGACTTTATAGAATATAAAGTTTGGAAAAAAGTATGGCCTCTAGTGATGATGGTTTGTGGCCTGCAAATCAATAGAAGCCTCCAACAGAAGAAATTGCAACCCCAATCAGATCCGTACCTCTGTAGTCAACCTTCCAATTGTAGGTTTTGATTTCAATCTTTCCTCACAAATCATGCCAAGAATAGAATGTGGCATAGAAGTACCTTTTTTACTTGTCGGGTGTGGGAAAGGTGCGGGTGTGGTCACATGTCTAGGTTGAATGAAGCCACAGACTTATAAATTAAATCAATCAACCCCCAAATGTGAATTCAAAACCCACACAATCTTAAATCACATCCCTACAGGTGATGCGGTTTTAAACATTAATCGCAGTCTCTAAAGCAAGAATCACAACCTCCAATAGTAAAAGTAATGCCTCCAATTTTAAATCATGCCCAACCTCTATCAAAAACATCTAAGTGTAGTAGAAAAATATGGATTCAATATTCAAATCGAGCCTCTAAAGATTAGACACAAAATCACATTTCTTCAACACAGAAAATCAACCTCTTTTAGATTGCTCTTCCTGTCAACAATATCGATCAACCAGGAGAAATTTACATGGCTTTTGGAGGTTCTAGTCTCCAAATAATGAAGTATATGCAAATATCCTTCCAAATTTCCCTTCAATCAAACAAATTGCAGCCTTGAAATACCTTGTGAGCAATTCACCAGTGACCAAAAATTCCCCCTCTAGGCTACCTCATATCATTCAAAAGGATTGGTCTTTCCAATCACAAACTCACACTTAATTGAAAAAGTAAAAAAATCTTAAAAGAAAATCCATTTTTTGAACCTATGATCTTCGCAAGCATACAACAAGACCAAAATTGGTAATCTTGAAAACAACTTACAATAATCTTTCTCTTCATCAAATCGCAGGCATGCAAGATACATAATATTGGAGAGAAAAACTAATGATCTTTCCATGCGACCAGACAACAAATCAATAGCAAAGCAAATTTCCAATGCTAACAACACAATGAAACACTAGAAAATCATACCACAAACAACAAAAATAATTCTCAGCAATCAAGAAAATGAAGAATAATTGAAAATAAGGAAATTTTGAAATTTAATAAATTTCAAATGTCGAATGACCTCAAACTTTTTTGATGAAAACTCTCAATGATGAAAGAAAGGACAAGTTGAAGGCTCTGATACCATGTTGGTGTCAACCACCAAGCCTAAAAACAAAACCTACAAATAAATCTTCACAAAAGATGAGAGAAGCAAACACAACTATTTTACAAGAGAAAAAATATGAGATGAGATAAATTACATAATGTACAATGGTACCTTATAAATGCATGAAAATGTGTGATGGGTGAGAAAACTACCCAACACAGGAAAAAACCACCTGGATTAATTAAATGCATAATTATGCCTAAGTAAACTTAAGCATGGTAAATATCTTATTTACCCTAACAAGAACCATATCACAACTTCACAAGGTTTACAAACTCTCAAAACTTACAACATAAGGAACTGCAAGATTCTTTCCTTGGCTTGTTTTCCCCTTCACTTCCTTCTTCACAATTACATAAAGTTCATGAAATTGTAAACTTTTTGACATCATGAATCATGTGAACCTTCAAAGTCTTTCTACATTCTTTTTCTAAGGATTAGGGTGATAAGTAAGTCATGCAATTAATAGGAAGGTCAATTCTAAAAAATTAACACATAAAATTTTCTAAGGAATCAGGTTGGGTTTTTAGGGTTTAGATGGATTGTATGCTAATATGGGAGGTTTTGATAGTCTAAAATATTTACTTAAATAAAGTTTACAATGGAAAGGACTATGATGTTAGGGTTAGGTGAAACAAAATTCTAGAAGGATGAAGTCTAATGATCCAATAAGAATTAAAAGGGAAGGAAGAGATGAATTAGATTCCATAACATTATGCATATCCTTGAAAGTTAAAAACTTCAAAAACCTTCAAGAACATAAATAAGTAACTCAAACACACCCCCTACTTAGAAATTTTAGATTTTTTGTAACTTTGGACACATGTGAACACATAGGGGATAACATAGGGTAGCACTTAGGAAATTTTTTACTATTTAAAAAACCACTTATATTACTTTAGATGGGTTATAAAGGTGGGATAACATAAAGAAATTGCAACAAAGCAACAAAGCATAGCATAATCTACAATTTTGATACCTGTAAAGCTAGTCTTTAACATAAGTATATCACTTGGTGGTCACTCCCTATTTGATAGACTTTCACCTCAACTTTCTCCTTTATTTTATTTATTCTTACTACCCAACTTATATTTTCAATGTTTTGATTCAACAACTTCTCTTTTTGAGCTCTTTATGTATATATCTCATTTTTTATTTTGCACATCTATCAAAATATTTGGTCTATTTTTGTTTATGCATTTACAATTCTATAACTTATTTCTCTCATAAAAAAATTTTGGGTTTTGTTTTTTCAAATTTTTCATAGCACATAGAAAGGATTCAACCCCAACATACACCAATTTGTTTTCAAGTATTTGTTAGATCTTGATAAAAATAAATACTTTTTTCTTGTAAAAAGTTGAAAGAAATAAAAAGAAAATAAGATACCTACATTATAAATTAAGGTGTAGTATTTTTTATACAAGATTTAATGCAAGTTGTGAATATCTATGTGATACAAATAATAATTGATATCCCAAAATTCTAATCCTATACTAGTAGCATATGGATTTTACATAAATACAAAACCTTCTAGGCTCACTTTGAAGCATATGATATGCATGTATATTGGCAATGATCAAATTATCCAAAATAGCTGAATTTGAAAAGCAGGAAAGGAGATTAATTAGGAAAACTTCCTAATGGGGATAGTCTTATTCAAGGAATAGATCCACACCCGCTATCAAATGTTAGACATATGAATAAGTATATAGGAAGTTGTTCTAGAACATTTCAAATTGCAATAGGATGAAGGCTTATAGGTTTCAAGTTTTGGGTCAACTTATGCATGAAATAGAAAAACTAATTATAATTATAATATGTTTATCACGATATCAAAAATAAATGTAAAACAAGAGAATAAAAAGATAAGATGTGCACTTTTCTCATTTAAAATAATATACTCCAAATTGTAAATTTAGTGATAGTTAAATTATAAATCTAATAATTTATATTTTATTTCAAATTTTGTTTATCTTACGTACCATCGTCATAAAATGAAATTTTGTTATATACATATTTAATAGTTGTTAATAATTTTTCTAGATACTAAATATTTTGCATGTGAATCTTATAAAAGAAAACATGAATATATATATTTTTTGATGAATAGGCAACAATCTATATTAATTCAAATATAAAGATACATATTCACAAAAAAGGGTGGGTGACGAGTAGAGAGGCACACCCCAAGAGTCACATGGGCAACGCCTAGAAAATGAATAGATCACGTGGGCTAAGCCCAGAAGTCAAAAACTACAAAGATAAAAAAGGCCATTAAGCAGCCAAAGCAGTGCCAGTAGAGCCAGGAGGATCTCCGTCATCCAAATTTTTCCCCCATACATCAGTGGGGTTTGGAGTGATGTCAGGAGGAGGACCCCAACCATCATCAACATCTTTTTTCTCTTTATCTTCTTCCTTGTGCCGAGGTGAGATTGCAAGTGCCAGATGCAGGAACGATTTACCAGTGATTGGCCAAACAAAGCCAGAAGTAGGAGGTTCATCAGAGGGCCACCCGGAACCACTAGCGTCGTTCCTCGAAGCATCGCTGGAAGGCCACCCCTGGCTAGCCTGTAACAGAGGAGAACGGTTTTGCCAAGGAGTACGAGAATCCCGCTGAAGCAAAGGTTGTGAATGGGGATGCACAGAGCCACTCTGCCGCTGACCCCTAGAGGATGAATGGCCGTAGGAAGAGGTGGGCAAAGCGGGGTCTCGAGCAACAGTACAAGGGGAATTACCCCAGTGGTCCAAGAGAACCTGGAGGTGAGAAACCTCAAGTGTAACTTTGTTAGCTTGCACTTGAACCTATAAAAGCACATTAGAGCAAATCATAGCTTTAGCATATAAAGATACATGAATATCCATTTGAGTATGTGAAAAAATACAAGTATTTTTGTCCTTCCAAATATTGAAGAGAATTTCCACCCTGAAAGTGTGCCAAAGCTGGGTGAATTTTGCAGGAATTTTGGGAGAATCTCCAAGCAACACCATATGCCAAGAGAAAGGTTCTGGCCGAAAGGGCTGAAAAGAGTCATGAATCCAAGTCCAAAGTTGCTAAGCTCTGGGACAAAACTAGAAAAGATGCTTAAAATTCTCAGCTTGCCCACAAAAAGGGTAGCGAGGGTCCCAGACCCCCAAGTGGACTAGCCGAGAACCCATAGGTAAGCCCTGGAAAAGAATACATCAGGAAAAGTGGGAAAGCTTCAGCTCAACACTTGCAGACCAAGTGGCAGCAAATCTTTTACGCTAGAAATGAGTGGGATATTGAAGAAGCCACCTCTAGTTCAAACTCTAAATCATAGGAAAATGTGGTGAGAGCCACCTATAAGCAAGCCGAGGCTTGTAGTTCCTGAAAGGGGTGTCTAGATACCACTTCCAGTTTTTCCACCAAGGTTTGGTCCTACGAATTCTGACCTTATGAAGCATTTCAGCAAGAATGACATTCACCAGACCATCATAAGTAGCACGGTCCTGGTTATGAAGCCTGTACTGGGCACAAAAAATATCCCACGACATGATACACATGGTGGGTCTAGAGAAAATATGTTGCAGGGTCTGGATACCCTTTTTGTGAAATTTGAGCGCCTTAAGCTTGAGCGACTTAGCCAACGACTGACCATTGCTAGCAAAAAGAGGTGACCACCAAATATTGTGTTGGTTGAGAGAGAGCCCATCTCGAAAACCAGAGCCAGCCCAATGGAGCCAAGGTTTGACAACTTCTCAGGCCCCCCAAATGCTTTTGGCCACAAAAGTCCTGACAATCTAGATTGGTTCATTCATGACCAAAAGGGTTTGAAAAATAATCCCCTTCCAAGCAGGTCTATGAATAGGGAAGCCGGATTGAATACTATGTTTGAGAAGAATTTTTTAGGCCTCGTCCCTAGTAAGGGAATGAATAATCCATTTAACATACAAAGCAGTCCCTTGTCATTGAGTAGATAACAACTCGAGACCTCCTGAGTCTCTGGGAAGGCAACAAAATTCCCAAGCCACATGGTGAAACCCTCTGTGAGTTTCAGAGGAGGCCTAGAGAAAGTCATGAAGTAGCTTCTCAAGCTTGCCATAGGCAGCTTTGGAGGGGGCCCAGCAAGAAGAACAATAAACATGGGTGGTCGCCAAGATTTTAGAACACACCTAGAATTTTCTTGCTAAAGAGGGGCTTGGTAACCCAATAAGCAAGATTTTGTTCAACTCTGGAGAGTATGACTTGCCAAAGCTCAGCCAAAGACGCCTGAAAGGCAAAGGGAATGCCCAGAAACTGAAAAAATTCACTAGGGCCAATCCACTTCAAACCATACTATTGTAGCCATAGCAGAGAGGGCAAGATAGACTCTCAATAACACAAAGTTTTATTCCACTAGATGGCAGAGCTGGAAGCAAGACAGAAGGTATTAAGACACTCAAGAGCCACCACAATGGAATCTTCATCCTCCAAAAGGGTGAGGAATGAGTCATCAACAAAATGGCAATTAAAAAGCTGAGCCTGATAGTTGGGCAGAGAAATTCCCTTAACTCGTCGTTGGGAAACCGCATTGGCCAAAAGGTAACCAAAACCCTCAGCTACAAGCACATATAAAGAGGGGGCCGGTGGACACCCTTTCCTAATGGAACGAAAGAGTCCAAAGGTAGAGGATTGATGACCATTGATGGTGATACAAGCTGAGGCATCTACAAAGAGCATTTGAACATATTGAATGAAATTGGGCCCAAAACGCAAGGCTTGTAGCATAGCAAGAATAAACGGCTATTCAATGTGATCATAAGACTTGGAAAAGTCAATCTTAATGAACATGACTTTTTGGTTTGAGCATCTGGCCCATTCCATGCCCTCCCAAACAATGATGATATTATCCAAAATAAATCTAGATTTGATAAATCCAGTTTGTTCTAGGCGCACGATCTGAGGTAGAAGATGGCAGATTTTAAGAGCCAAATCCTTGGTGATAATCTTATAGGAGACATTAAGAAGCATGATAGGTCTCCAGCTGCAAATGTTTTCTGGGTCACCCGGTTTAGGTATGAACTTTATGTTACCTTTGTTAATTAAGTTATCTAGGGAATTATAATGAAAAGCTTCTAAGTAAACTTGATGTAGATCATGCCCAATATAGTCCCACATGGCTTTTTAGAATTCACAAGAGAATCCATCAATTCCTGGGGCTTTGTCATCAGCCATGGAGTAGACAACCTTTTTGAGATCATCAACTGATAAAAGTTGATCACAAAAGAAATTTTGAGCTAAAGAAAGCTTATTTGGCACAACAACAAGACAATTCTGAAGGGCTTGCTGTCGCATAGGTGTGACTTCTTGTATAGTGAAAACTTGCTCATAATGACGCACAAAGGCCTGGAGAATGTCAGGTAGCTCAGAGAGCACCTGAGCGCCATCTTTTATTTTTTTAATGCTTGGGGTTGAGTGCCTAGCATGCAGAGCCAAGAAAACCTCTTTGGAGGCACGATCAGTAACTTTTAGCCAATGTTGACGGGCTTTGATTTGTGCTCCTCTAGCAGCATAGCTGTTAGCAATTTTTTTCTTGTGCCTTAGCTCCGCCACCTTGACTTGTAATGAAGGAGAAAAGGGGCTAGCCGCCAAAGCCTTAGAGGTAGCACAAAGGTCAATGGTGGTAGCCTCATAAGACCGCTGGTGAAAAATAGCTAACTGGCGCCCATAAATGCACAAAAATCTAGCTGTGCAGATGATAGCCTTATTCCACCAAGAAATCCAGCCTATATAATGAACTGGCCTACACTCCAAATTTCAAACTCTGTGAATGTGGGCCAAGGTAGGCTTGTGGCAGAGTAAAGACGTGTTTAAAAAAAATTGAGTTTTACATTTACTAGGCTGTCAAGTCTCCCATTCAATGCAAAAAGAAATGGGGAAGTGGTCTGACAAAGTCACATCCACTAACGGCTTAACCAGGAGAGAGGAGCTGTCAAATGAGAAAAAATATTGCGTCGAGATCATGGCACTATCAAGGTGCTTAAATATTC
>VDFB02100157.1:0-89415 GCA_007258455.2 Sequoia sempervirens | reverse complement strand
CTTGTGCTTGCACTCGTGCGTGGGCATCTTGGGCATCTTTTGCAGCTTGTGCAGCTTGAGCAGCTTGTGCGGCTTGTGCAGCTTGTGCGGCTTGAGCAGCTTGTGCAGCTTGTGCGGCTTGTGCAGCTTGTGCAGCTTGAGCAGCTTGAGCGGCTTGTGCGGCTCGTTGTTGTTGTTGCAACAAAGCTTGGGCTTGTGCTGCTTGTTGTGCTTGTTGTTGTTGCAGCGATGTTTGAGCTTGATTTTGCTGTGAAGCTTGAGAAGCGTGCGTGGCTATAGGCGCTTGCCGAATTGTTTGATATTGCTGGAGCAATTGTTGGTATGCTTTGAATGAAGCATTGTAATGGCTTACTTGGCTTGGTCGCAGTGGTGGTGGTGGTGGGATCGGAATTGTGTTGGAAGTTTGAGATGTGTTTAGAGCGATGGTGGGAGATTGCGATGTAAGGGGTGTGATGGGGGTAGTGGAAGTTTGAGGTATAGTGCATGTAGTGGTTGGAGTGAATGTGGTGATAGGTGCATTTGGGATGGGTGAAGTGATAGGAATGGTGGGACTAGGTGAAGTGGTAGGAATGGTAGAGATGAGCGAAATAGTGGGTATTTGAGAGACCATATTTTGATTAGCTATCATGTGTTGGTTTGATGTGGATGGTGTGTTTGAAAGATGCGATGTACCCCCTTGGTTGGATGAATTGATTTGGATGGGGCGATTTATGTTAGGGAAAGGTGGAAATTTAGGTAAAGGGGGGATCCCTAAACCAAAATATGGTGTTGACGTGGTGGGAGGTGTGAATGATTTGAAAGGTGGAAAATTTTCTTGTGCAAATGAAGAGACAAATCCGTAGGGTCTCTCTATTTCGGATGAGCTTGCTTGTACCAAAGGTCTAGACACTTGTGTGTCAAGGGAAAATGATGAGGTGGTATGGTAAGGAACCTCAGATGTATCGATAAATCCAAGTGGGTTGTAAAGTGGGTTTTGATGCGTGTTGAAGAGGGTATCATCCTCATTGATAGTAGGTTCTATGGTGGCAATGGAAGTGGTTGATTGTGGAAGGGTGTTTTGGTCATTTGGTACAAGAAGCTCATCCTCAATAGTGTTGAGAATTGATGGATTTATTTTAGCCATTGCGCGAAGAAACTTTTGTAGTTTTGGTTGTTTGAGCATCTCAAGAACTTCTTCCTCACTTAGTTCTGTTGGTGTGATGTCTTCCACCAAGACCTCTTTTTGTGGATCGTGTGTAGTGATAGTGAGGTCTGGAAGTGGTGTGTTTTGGATTTCTGGAATGTTTTGGCTTAGATCACTTGTGGTTGATGTTTCTTGATTTAACTCCATGTTCCTCTTGTGTTGTGATCTTGTTTGAACCATAAAAGAGCAAACTAGGATGTGTAAAAGATCAAAGATGTGAAGATGAAAGGTGTATGATATATGGGTGAGAATGGAAGTTTTGAATTTGTATTGAAAATCTTGATGTGATGCTAGGTACTTTGGGTTTGCTTTGATTGATGTTTGTTTGATGTTTAGACTTTGAATTCTATCTTTTGAATGTTGATGTTTGAGCAAGAGATATCCCCAAGATGTTTGGATGATGATCTAAAAAAGATAACTAATGCTCATAAAGGATAATTTGATCTAGAAGTGAGAATAGGATGTGTCTACTCACAAGCTAACCAAAAGATAATCCAAATTAGTGATGGGAGAAGGATGCATCTATCCACCATTAATTTGAACAAAGTGATAATTCAACTAAGCATGTGCAAAAGGATTCATTCACACACAATTGAGTTGAACAAGTTTGATGTTTGATGTTTGAAGAATTCAAAGTCTCATGTTTGAAAGGTTTTGATGTCTACCAAAGGAGCCTAGCATAGTTGTGTCAAGATTTTCTCAAAATGTTGGTGAGATGTTTATGGTTGATGATGTTTTTGATGGATGAATGTTTGTTTTGATCTTAGAATGACCCTAGTTTAGACTTTTGCTTAACAAGACCAAGGTATTGAAGAACGTGTTATGCCCTAAGCAAGGTATCCAATCCCTTGAAACAATCTTGGATTTTGTGTGTAGTAAAATGAATATAAAGTGGGGTTGTCTCTTGAAGCATGTCTATAGAAATTAGCCAACAACTTTTCTCTAAAATCATATAACCTTTTGAGTCTTTGTTGATGTTGTTTTGGGCTAAGTTTCCTTTTCTTGGGTTTTTGTATCTTGATCTTGTGAGAAATCATTGAAAAGACATGTGTGGGGCTCAATTGCTTATCTTTGCTTTTAATGACTTCTTTTTACCAAATACACTTTCTTGATTATGTTTCAAACTAAAGATGTCCTATGTCAAAATTCCTTTTCTTCCCACAAAGTGTTGTGTGGGAGTTCCAAGAAATTGAGGCAAAGGGATTTCCTAGGTTAACCCTAGTTAGAGCAAATGACGATATAAATTCAAGTGATGAGAAACCTCTAAGGACATAATCCCAAGGGAAGGCAACAACACTTAAATTTGTCAAAAGGTATTTGCTCTATCAAAAGGGGTTTGAAATTTGCATGATCATGTTTAAGTGTTTGTTTGCAAAATGTTTTCGAATACCCACTGTGTTTTCAAACAAAGAATAACTACAAGCCCTATGGATGTGATAGACAATGTTTGTTGAGTCCCCACTTGGACAAGTCCAGCTACGCCTACTTTTAGCGGATGGTTAGATGCTTGACCCCACTGGCTCCCCTCCACGGCACTCACTTATACGGGGCAGCCAAGCATCAACACCCATGAAACTCCCATGGCATGCTTTCCATCTCTACTAAAAGTCGTAAAATTGTGGGGCGGCTTCAGAACGACCGTTCTTGCACCAACAAACAGATTAAGGATTTTGGCAAATTCTAACACATAGGTTCTAGTAAGGACTTTCCGTTCGTAGGAGTTGACCCAACGTGGCAAGAGTCCCCTTTCGGATCCATCTTGTCGGAGCCAACCGCGTGATTATGGCGTTTAACCAAAATCCTCATTTATATCCCGGCTGGAAATACTCTTGGCTTTAGAGTGTTACCGGTTGAGTCGTCGCTTGGGTGAGTACTTTTTCCCCAAGGCAGGCCCTCTAAGATAAACAAAAGCGAGCAAAGACACAATCCGTAACTCGATCGATTCTTTGATGGCACAAAGAACGAGAATGTACGCGAAAATGCCCCTACTCACACTCGCACAAGATTGTTCAATTTTTAAGCCCAAAATGAAGTGTTTCAAAGCAATAAAATGTATTTTGAGTGTTTCTCTTGCACCCTAGATCGCACGAAGCGCAAGGGGAGAGGATACGCACTCAAAAGACAAAATAACACAATCAAGCACTTGTTCGTTTTAGCCTCAAAGCAATGATGACTTCATTTTAAGCACCAAAATCAAGTGTGAAGTTTGCCTTGTTCAATTTTAAACCAAAACGAAATCTAGTAAATTTGTTCTAAGGTTCGTTTTAAGCCCTTTGCAATGAAAATGAAATTGTTCGTTTTAGCCCCAATTGAAAACTAATGTTCTAAAACGAAAAGGAAAACAATTTCGTGAAGTGTTGATCAAACACTTAAAGTGTTAAAGAACACATTGTGTTTTCAAAAAAACATTTCCCTCCTTTCGTGAAGTAGTATTGATCAAAAAATCAAAGTGTTAAAAAACACATTGTGTTTTCAAACAAGAATCCTCCTCCTCTTTTGCTTTGCATCTTTTCGCCTTTGTTCGTTTGTACCTTCGTTTGTACCTTCGTTTGTTTTTGTACCTATTCCATCACAAAGTCATGAGAAATAAGATGTAGTTCAAAAAGAGATTATCTCAAACAAAATAAAAAAATAAAAAAGAAAAGAGAAAATCATGCTATCAAAGATTTGATTCCCCAATTAGCAAAGAAAGAAGCATTTGTTCTATTGACGCTATCATTGGATCATGCATTGAATAGTTAGCAAACTTCAAAAAATCATAAGCATTTGTGGAGGAAATTTAAGAAAACATTTAAAGAGTATCTTTCATTTCTTTGGCCAAAGTCAATAATAATAAAAACATGCTGAAACAAATTTCTTTAAACGTGCTGAGGTAAAAAAAGAAATTCTATCAATATCTTTTATCATATCATTTCCACTCATCCCCTTTTCTCCAAATAGCATTTAATATTTACAACCTCAACGCCTAAAAAAATCTTTGTGACTGAAAACGCAGTAAAGACAAAGATTTTTTTCTTTCATTCTGTGCAAGGATCCAAATAGGAAGACAGGGACAGCGCATTTCTGAGGAGAAGCAGAGCAATTACTTTTGTTTTTTTTGTTGACTGTTGGGCATTTATTATCTCCATTCAATAACACTATACAGCAATAATCTCAAGACATTCATTAAATGCAAATATTACGTGTGAATCCATCTATCACCAAGGAGAACGCAGATTTCTGAACATGCATAGCCACTTTCAACAGGAGCTTTCAAATCAGATGCTATCAAAGATTTGCAATGATTGCAAAGTTTGAACAGATGCAGGAAATTTGTCAGACGTTATAGTTGGAATCATTATGGCAGACAATGTATGCAAATTTACGAAGTAAACTAATGCGCTTCTATCTTTCTCGAAATTTTAAAGCCCAAACAAAGCATGGGATGCGTCCTCAAGTCACAATCCAAACCAAAGAAGACCCGCCCCAATTGTCAGGCATAATGAATACGCCCAAATATGTCTTATCTAAACAAATTAAGAGTCATGAAGATGAGGGATTTTGCAGAACAGCGGTGCCTCTTACCTCTCTAGTTGACATCGACCAAGTGACTGGGCAGCACTATTGGACAAACACCAAAAATATCACCATTAATTAATGATCATTCAAATCAGTTGTGCAATCAGCAAGAGATAACTTACCAATGATCAATGGTGATATTATGCTGAAATGTGAAATATCAAAGCTCTTTGATTATTATTTTTCATTGTACTGATGACTTTGCTGTTGCTGCGAGGACCAGTAACGTTTTCTCAGAGAATCATCCCTTGGATTCCGCTGGTTCACATTTTAATCATTTAATACAAGTTCACCATAAGGCGTTTCAAAGTAAAGTGTAGATTTTCAAATATACTTGCGCGCCACTTAGAAAATAACAGACAGTGAGTGATAAAACCTTTAATCAATGACTTTTAGACAGTCAAACAATCAATCTATCAGTTAAGCAATCAACAAGTACATTTTTATTTGCAGTCATACACGCAATCTATAAGGGCAGTGATTTATATAGTATTGTTTTGGGCCCCAATCAGCTAACATGGGAGATAAAAAAAACAACGCTTTGTTGATTTCACACATGTAACACAAACCAAACACAGTCCTTATTAAAGATGTAAGGTAATAGCTTTGTTTTTATCAAGTCTACGCACATCTCCACTTTCAACTTCAAAACTTACTTAAGGAGCATTAAGAAAAAGAAGTGGATTAGACACTATAGACAATGTCTATGATCAAGGTAGAATATTAATAATTGAAAGATCTATCACCTATCCTTAAAGTACGTATTACAGGAAAAACAGAAAGAGAGCTATATCAGATGAATAAACTAGAACATCGTATTAAAATGCAGCTGTCACAAAAATGCATTTTAGATATTGCCATAGTGGCAACATGACTAGCATGAGAGAATCCTTCTAGCGCCAAATGTAAGTACCTTTAAAAATCTGCAAACACTATACTCAAACAAGGGTTAGTATCAACAAATCCTTCAAGAATACCCCTATGAAATACATTGCAAATGTTCCAAAATGCCACAAAAGATAAAAGAAAACCAAATGCATAATGAAAACATTCAACAAACTACCTATTCCATAGTTGGATTGGTGTCACTTGTGCTAGTGACCCTTTCCCAATCCTTGATCAAAGCTCAAATTGTGCAAATGCAAATGGAGATGGTGAAGTGATGATGAACAAGATCAAATCTCAAATGAAGAGAGTAACCTTGCATGAAATTGTGAAGATTGTGAAGCCATTTGCTTGAGGATGATGCACCTATTTAAAGATTTTTAAAATGTTGAATGTTGAAGAGGGACCAATGTGGGATCAAAAACAAGCCAATGAGTTGAGAACACTTGTCATCATGTGATTAGTTAATGTGTGTGCAAGATTTGGGAAGAGTGCCCAAGAGGGGGAATTTTTGAATTCAAATTTGCAATTAATTTTGAGAGGGGGACAAGAAAGAAGAGCAATAAATGCCCTGTTTGACTTGTCATGTTGAGGGAAAATGATTGTTTTAATAAATCAATAAAATTGATTTATTGTGCAAGTGGATAGATCTAGATAATGCAAGTGGGATGGGATTAGCATTAGATTAGGATTAGATTAATTTAATGATGATTATGCTGATTTAATGCTGATTAACTGATTTGACTTTTTGGACTTTGGAAAATGATTTAAGATTTGATTTAAATGGCTTTTTGATTTTAAATAACCTTAGGCAATGAAATTATTTAAATGGATGAAGGTGATGAATGGATCCAATGCAAGAGCTAATTTGACCGAATCTGATCGAATGCATAATGTGAATTTTGCATGTCTACAATATTCATATCATTTATTGCATTGCATTGTACATCTTTCA
Organism: Sequoia sempervirens; assembly: GCA_007258455.2. Lineage (NCBI taxonomy): Eukaryota > Viridiplantae > Streptophyta > Pinopsida > Cupressales > Cupressaceae > Sequoia > Sequoia sempervirens. The sequence continues at coordinate 82,834 of VDFB02100157.1, read as the reverse complement.
AACTCAAAGCATTACTTCACATTGCATAACTAATAACTAGAAGTAGCTACCAATTAAATTTTGTTGTAAAATTCATAGTGCTTGTCATGGCATTCCATCACCATGAGACCACATTTATTTGATGCATATTTCCAAACATTTCATTGCCTTGTCTATGCTACCACATTTTTCATACATTTCTACCAAAGCATTTTATCTTTTTGCTATGGCTAAAAGCCTAAAATAAGCTCTTTCAAACAAGCTATAGATTTTTGTAGTTAATATTCATATCATCGATTACATTGCATTGCACATCTTTGAACTCAAAACATTACATCACATTGCATAACTAATTGTTGGCATATAGATTGTTTGATGGCATGTGGCTTCTAGTGTTGTCATTGATAGCAACCTAAATCATCCTTTTGATTGGCAGACCAAGATTTGTCCATACCAGTAGAAAATGTAGAGAACAGTGTTTTACCGGTAGCAAGTATGAAGAACAGGGTATTCGATCAGTCAGTCAATCTGTACACCTCACCAGATCATCATTTTGAGTTGTGGATCTTCAAAGATTTTTTTAAGCATCTATACTATCTTTTTGTTAAGCTTTGTGATGTTGCATTGATCAGTGTATGAGTTAGGAGATTTGGTTGGATGTTTTGGCAGGATGTTTTTCTATTTAATTGCTAATTGTGGCCGACCTAGTGAATTTCGAATGTTGCAGATGTATAAGGAGTAATTGATTAATCATGTCTTGTGTTCGTTATTTTGTTTTGGGTCATAGCTATAGTCTAGCCGACTTGTGTGGGTGTGCATTAAATTTAATTTGTGATTTGAGCCGACCATTGAAGGATATTTCATGTTTTGTTAAAGTCAACTTGAAGCAGCAAAATTTTTGTTACCAGATATATATATGAGATCAGTAATTCATTTTGTGTGTGAGAAGCAAGTGTGAAAGTGTGTGAATATGTGTGAAGAGAAGAATAGATGTGTGTGTGAATATTAGTGATCTTTGCATTGTTTCAGTAAAACAAACTAGACCAGACCAGACTAGATCAGACCAGAGCAAGGCAGAAATATAGAATCAGTCAGAAGGGCTGAATATTTTGTACTGAGCTTCATTAGAACTGAACCCAGGCATTTGGAGATGCTATCCTCCCAGTTCAACTTTTTGTTGTAATCACAAACATTTTGTAAGGCATTGAGCCTTCCTTATTTTGAGCAGTGAGCTCTAGGTAGTGTCCCTGAATGCATGTGCATTCTCATTATCTTTCATTATACTTTTAATAGGGTATAATATTGTGGAATAACATCCACCATGGTTTTTCCCCTAACAGGGTTTCCACATAAAAATATTGGTGTTATGGTGCTTTGATTATCTTGTTCATATGCTTGCATCTTTATTTATTTTTATGTGTTGTAAATGGTTTAAGGTTAGGATTTAAAGTTTAAATTTGTTGAACACTGATTCACCCCCCCTCTTAGTGTTCCCTGAGTCCAACACTAATAACTAGGAGAAGCTTCCAATTGCATTTGTTTGATAAAAAGCTTTGGTAGACATGTATGAAAAATGGGGTAGGATAGAACAGGCAATGAACTGTTTGAAAAAATGCCTCAAAGAAATATGGTCTCATGGTGATGGAATGCCATGATAAACCATATATTTTCATGGCATTCCATCACCATGAGACCACATTTCTTTGAGGCATTTTTTAAACAGTTCATTGCCCTATCTATGCTACCATATTTTTCATACATATCTACCAAAGCATTTTATCTTGCTACTATGGCTAAAATCCTAAAATAGGTTCTTTCGAACAAGCTATAGATTTTTGTAGTTTATATTCACACGGTTGATTACATTGCATTGTACATCTTTCAAACTCAAAGCATTACTTCACATTGCATAACTAATAAGTAGAAGCAAATACCAATTGCATTTGGTTGTAAGAAATAGATTTTTGTATTTTATATTCATATCGTTGATTACATTTCATTGCACATCTTTCAAAATCAAAGCATTACTTCACATTGCATAACTAATAACTAGGAGCAACTTCCAATTGCATTTGGTTGTAAAATTCTTTGGTAGACATGTATGAAAAATGTGGTAGCATAGACAAGGCAATGAACTGTTTGGAAAAATACCTCAAAAAAATGTGGTATCATGGTGATGGAAAGCCATGACAAGCCAATTTCGTGATGGAATTCCATGACAATCCATACACATTGGATTGTAATGGCATTCCATCACCATGATACCATCTTTCTTTGAGGCATTTTTCCAAATAGTTCATTTCCTTGTCTATCCTACCACATTTTTCATACATGTCTACCAAAGCATTTTATCTTGTTGCTATGGCTAAATGCCTAAAATAGGTGCTTTCAAACAAGCTATAAATTTTTCTAGTTTATATTCATATCATTGATTACATTGAATAGCACATCTTTCAAACTCAAAGCATTACTTCACATTGCATAAATAATAAATAGGAGTAGCTACCAATTGCAATTGTTTGATAAAATGCTTTGGTAAACATGTATGAAAAATGTGGTAGCATAGAAAACATAGTGAAGTGTTTGAAAAATGCCTCAAATAAATGTGGTCTCATGGTGATGGAATTCTTGTCATGGCAATCCATCACTATGAGACACCATTTCCTTGAGGCATTTTTTCAAACAATTCATTGCCTTGTCTATGCTTCCACATTTTTCGTATATGTCTACCAAAGCATTTTATCTTGTTGCTATGGCTAAAAGCCTAAAATAGGAGATTTTGAACAAGCTATGGATGCTTGGAAAAATAGGTGCTTTTATTTGAATGTTGCACAAAAATTGTGTGGTGTGTTTAGTGTACTCATTCATGTAGCATGATTGAGTAGCATTGATTCTTTTGCATGGCGATTACATACAAAAGGTTTGATGCAACCTAAAACAAAACCCATGTAACTCAATTACATATATACTATTAAAACCTTCAAATGAACTCCATACAACTCAATACTATTAAACCATGATACATGAACAAACTCATTATGCACACCATAAGAGTTTGATGCATCATAAAATTTGTATCATCATAATGCACAACAATGAATGTTGCTAACCATAATGCATGAATAAACACACTAGGCATACCATATGGGCTTGATGCACACTAGTCATAATGCACACTTCACACAAAAGCAATAATGCTAATAGGATATTTTCAAATATGTCAATAAAAATTGACCCACACCAAACTTCAATTATGAATTTGATGCAATCTTCAAATAAAACCTATACAATTCAATGACATACATGTCATTGGTACCTTCAAATCAAGCCTATCATACAACTCTATCTATGTCACTAGATCCTTCATACAAAATCCATACAATCATGGAGGAATCAATTGCACTCAACTATGATGTATAAACAAGAACACCAAGCATTCCATACAGATCTAGGTCCCCTCTCCAATTACCTCTCTCAGTTTTTGATATCTTTGAGCCATTTTCCCGTGTTGTCGAGATTCCAATTGATGGAAAAAGCATCAAATGCATGCAATGTAAACTTGCAAGGTGGTGTAACTTTCATTTTGTTTGTCATGTGACCAAACCAACAGTTCTAACACGCCCGAATAGGTAGGTTTACGCTAGGCAAGGTCCTTTTTTGTACCCAAAATTTCCAGAGTGGTCTAAGCTACAATGCACTGATGATATGGGTGTGTGCACCAATCCATGACACAAAAAAGGTGCCACATTGTGCAAAAAACCTGAAATAGACCATTTGGTGAGTGCAAAAAAACTTAAGCATTTGGAAAGCACCAAATTTGGCACTTTCCAAATATAAAAGTTGTTTAAAAAAATCAGATATTACAACCTCATTCTTTTGCAAACCCACGACCCTAGCTCTCATTTTCTGCCCTTTTAACTCACGCTCACCAAAAGGAGATCAAATTTTTCTTTTGATTCTTCACATGGATGCCGCCAAGATGTCAAAGAGGTCGAAGAGATTGAAGAGGAATGTATTTCTATTGTTTTAATTTAAAATTTGAATTAGAATGTAGATTGAAATAGGTTTTTAAAAAAAAAACTTTGTTTTAATTTCTAGGAAATCAATCTCCATCTCCAAACATTGAAAATTCATAATCACCTCCTCACGAAGAGCCTCCCGAACAAGAGCAGCCTCAAACCCCTCCATCAATTCATAGGAATCCACAAGGAACCCAAGAAAATATCTTAAATCAAATTGAAAACAAAAAAAGAGATATTGAACAATTGATTGGAAGATTAATTGAGCATGTTGAAACCCACCCTTATAGGAGAGGGATTGTCGAATCGCTGAAGTTGATTGTATCACATGTATGAGAAATGAGCGAGAAAATTGATTTTTGGTCGAATAAGAGGGATGAATTAAAACAATTTTATGTTAGTGGACTTTCATATGCAGATGTGAAAAAATAAAAAATTAGCAAAGCTAACTTGTGTTCCCTTTTTACAGACCCAAGAACCAACACACCTTTATCACATGCATGTCAGAGTTCCCCATCCATTGGTTCCACCATGAATTAATAAAAAATAAGTTTTGAGAGTGGTGATGAATGGTTTTTGACCAACCTCCATGCAATAACTATGAGGTACCACAGTACTTTTTGAGGAAAATCTATTGCGAGTTTGTCCTCAATAAGGTGTCAAATTATTTTGACATTTTAGATTTTAAGGGTAGAGGTGTGGGCTCTACACATAATAGATCAGGTGCAAGAAGTAATCCACAGTTGACACTGAGACCCTTTCACAAACCCATGGTGGAGCATGATGTCATTCCTTCCATTGTGAAGGAAAATTTTAAGGTGGAAACGTTGGAGTCAATTAGCTTGCTCACTCAGAGCATTATACAGTGTGTGAGGCCTCTAATAGAGCCTTATGTGGATAAGACTTCTAGGCCCAAAGTTCCACCCCACCATTGTTACTCTTCCAGTGTTGTTTTCACGTATGATTATGAGAGTGCTTGATATGCAGCTAGACAACATACATCAGTTGTAAAGCAGATGGTTATAACAGATGCATTGTTGAATGAAACATTTGGCATTGATACTCAGGTAAAATTCAGCAAGTTCATTTAATTTTGTTAGTTAAATTCCATTTTGTAATGTAAGAATAACTAAATTAGTAGAATCAATATGATTAAAATGTTACCTAATTGTGCTTTTCCGCCCAATCAGGTTAGGTTGGGACAACACTGATGTTTTCTGCTTTGAAGAAAGAGAAAGGTACACAAAAGATTCTACTAAAAGTTACTCATAATCATACAAATAGTGCCATGAAATGATTTTTCAGTTTTCATTATGCAATTGCTTTATAGAAAAGAGGAATAGTACACAAAATTTTGCATAAAGTAGTTGTTTATATTCATTACAAGAGATATGTTTATAAGTTTCCCACACAAGCCGTGGGAGTAACTTTTTGAGATACAACAAAAGATAGATTGTACATTTGAAAGTAAAGAGAACATATAAGAGAAAAGGGATCCTCCATTGCCTGAATGAAAAACCTCATTTTTGATCATTTGCATCTTCAATTCCTTTGTTGATAGCTCTAGAGGTGTCTGTAAGGGATAGAGAAAGTGATGTTAGAGCTCAGGAGTCCATCTCTCTTATATGTCAAACCAATAGATATATAGCCTATCTCTTATTAAGCTTCAAATCAGAGAGTTAAAGGTGTCTCAAGATCAGATACACAATTATCATGAAGATCTAAGAAAATTAAAGGTCATCCAATCATCATGAGAACCTTTAGGCTTCTTAGTTTTCTTAACTCATTTGTTGAATATGCAGGTACAGGTTTAATCTTATCATACAATTCAACAAGATTGTCCAAGGCACAAAGTTTTTACAAAGGTTCATTTTTCCAAAATCAAGGAGCAGTCTTCATTCTATCATGTTGATAAAGTTCATTAAAAGTAGAGTTTTGAAGATCATTTGCTATGGGACAGCCAATGCATTGACAAAGGAGCATTGGCTTCATACTTAAAGGGAAGTGTACCATTAATGAGCATTGGTGAATAAAGACTAATAGTCCAAGAGAAAAATACAACTAGTAATAATGTATAAGTCAGGTCTTCAAGATAGTCAATGGTAAAGGATTTCACCTTGAAGGTCTCTTTGAGCATTCAATAGCGATAGACCTATTAACAACGGACAATGAACTAGTGCATACTCAGTGCAGGGACAACTTATGTGAATATTCCATTCCATAACAATCTGCAATTTTCAAGTGCTATCAATAGTTATAAAAGACAGTGTTTGAGTTGGAATACAGGGGCATACCTTAAGAGGATTCATGGATGATCATACAACGTGCATCATGGAAAGGTAGACCACCATATGAAATAGTCAAACACAAAGCTTCAAGACATAAACTAACAATAATCAATGGACGATAACTTAAATAATGGATAGTCATCCATAACATCAGGCACCTTATAGCAGTGATTGTGAAAGAGCATATTAGTGATGATAATGAACAACCATTTCATAATAAGCATAGTCAAATGACTAGGGAAACAAATTTGACACAAGGGCAAAGCAGGACTATAATGTCATTCAAAGAGGACTATGCAAATATCTAAAGGAGCAGAGGTGTCAATGAAGAAGGCCAATAGTCTTAGAGAACATGTGTCATAAATAGCAACAAACTGAGCCATTTCAGTGAAGGGATAGTCAATATAAAGGTGAATAGACATGTTTCAAAATACTTTAAAGGCTACTAAATGCTTGGCAGTAAAATGTCAATAATCATTTCAATTTGTGACTATGTGTACTCGGTAGGCAATGCATCACATATGAAGGAGACAATCAAATGTCAAGTGCAAAAGTAAGTTTTGATGCTCCAAATCCATGTGATAGTCTCACAATATGTGCAAGAGTTAAAGATAGAGGCCAATGAAACCTTATGAAGTACAATCCTAAGTAAGAAGACAATGGCATATTAAATGAATAAGTTCAGACTCAGGTATCAAGAGACTATGCATATTTCGATTGCAAAGCACTACCAAGGAGTTTAAACAATTGTCACCAATCACTGTTCCTATTGGGAATTAGGTTTTGGGTTGTGATTTTTGGATTGGATGAAGAAAGCGACTCTTTAGCATTGTCCAATAGGGAAGGAGAATTTCTGATTGGAGATTATATCTGATGAGCCCAAAATATGCTCATAATTTGGATATCATGGTGTACTTTTAATACCTTTACTTTTGTTGTTCATGGTTGTTTAACTCTCTTGAAACCTTTTATTGGGGGATATCCTGTAGCAATACACTTTCATGTTCCTGCAGCCTATCATGTTGATTTGTCTATATTTATTACCCTGTTTGACTCCCCAAATGACTGGTATAACGCATGTAGTTTTTGAATGATGAAATAGATTTAAATATGTGATTAATGAATGGATATTGTGTATGTGCCATGCGCCTTTTCTTTCGCATCTGTTACCTTGTGTTTCGCAGGTTGTTGAAGAAAGTATGATCGAGTCAAGCTCAACCAATCTCGGCCTTGCAGTAAAGTCCATTTCCTACATGACTTTGAGGAAGCTCTGGCGAAGACTCTTTGACCGAAACTATTGGGAAGGATTTTAAATGACATTTAATCTAGAAAGAGTGGAGTGCTAGATTCTCTCTAGATCGGGTTGAACGGATAAACTCATTTATGAAGTCTATTCCTCAATTTCGGGATACATTTTACATCCACGTCTTTCTCTATTAGGGTTAGTTAGTTAGTTGTTTTCCTGATTTAAAATAAGTGTTCCTCCTACGTGGGTGAACAAGAAGGAGAGACAAAAGAGAATAGAGAAAAAGGATATAGATAGTGAAGCAGATTATGTAAGAGTTAGAGTTATAATATGAATTAGAGTTTTTGTTAGTTTTCTGAAGCAGAACAATCAATGTAAATGATTTCACGTTATGAATAAAAGTTGATGGAGTTCTGAGCACAATCTTCTATGTAAATTAGTTGATGCATGCTAAGGGGGCCCACTTAGTAAGTATCTATAGGAGAGTAGTTGTTTATCCTTTATTAATTCAAGTTAGATTTCATTTTAGAAGTTTCAACACAAGCTCAGTCTTATACTATTCCTACAGCATCGGGAATCCATTCCTGTGTTTGTTCTTGTAGCATAAGGCCAGTTTATAGTTTGTCTCTCAATTGTAGCTATTATGATTTATGCTTTGGTTAGATTATGGTTGAGTTAAGAGAAATTTGCATTACCTTCCTGTAGCATAGGTAGAATTTCTTTCCAAGTATTTATTTTCAATAGGTTGTGACTGAAACCAGTTCTTAGTGCACATATAGTGCCACTCCATTTAAAGCATATGTTTCTTAGTTTGACAAATAAATGAACGACCACGAAGAGGTATTAGTCGCTTGCTGGAATGTCCAATTCCTAGGATAGGTTTTGCTGTGATTTTCATATCCTTTTGTGGGCGCGACCATTTTTGGTGTCGTTGCTGGGGATGGTGTCAATCGAAGAACCTGCTATAGTCATTGTTAGTAGTAGTTTAGTCAGTTGTTCAAGTATTTTCAAAATCTTTTAAAATACCATCCATTTTTGTTGCATGCATAGAAGAAGAGATGCTCAAGGAAGATTTCTCCCTAACTTGCCATCCATTGCTAAGAAAACTGAACCAGCTTATAGCCTATTTGGGGATGAAGGAGACTTGGATATTGACCCATTTGCTGAAGATTTGTATGTTGACTTGCTATTCGGCCCAGTTGATGAAGAACCTAAAGAAAATCCATTTGCTTCTATACTTGATCAGGTGAACATGACACGTAATCCACCTAATCGACCTCCTACTTTTGAATTCCCTATTATTGCTCAACAAAACAATGACAACCATAAGAATATTCCTTCTTCATTACTTCCCAAGTTCTATGGCTTAGTTACAGAAGACCCATAGATGTTCTTGTTCGATTTTGATATCCTTTGTCCTAGTTATGACTACACTTCAGATGCTCACAAACTGAAATTGTTTCCTGCTACCTTGAAGGAGGGAGCTCTCAGATGGTTCATGAGTTTGGGAAGGGGTGTTGTTGATAGTTGGGCAGCCATGCAAACAAAATTTCTTGAGAAATACAAGGAATATTGTAAAAGTGGCAGTAAAGGTGATGATATATTCAGAATTCAACAGAAGGAAGATGAAAGTCTGGAGGATTATATATCAAGATTCCTGTTTTCTCTAAAAAAGAATTCAGACCACACTCTTAATGAAGAATCTCAGAAATTACTTTTTCTAAGGGGAATCAATAATACTTGTATAGATGCCTTGGACCTAATGGGAGGCATAGATATCACTCAAGCATCTTGGGATGATATCATGAAGATATGTCTCAATTACTCCCGAGCAAATGTGAAGAAGGGTAGAGGTCATCAAGCTATAGTGGGAAAGTCTTCTTCCAGCGGAGTTTCCCGGATGGAGATCACAAATTTGCTGTTTGATTTCAAGCAGGACATCATAAACAACATGGCTACACAGTTTGATACCATGCAAGCTCGCAAGAAACATGTGGAAGCTGAGGCAATCCTGGCTGAGTTCTGTCCACATTGTAGACAGAAGAAACATGACTGCAGATGCAAGATGGTGGCCAACATGGAGGCTAAACAGTTACCTACTGATTTTAAGATGATAGAAGGTGATGATGACCAAGTCTTCTTTATTGCACAAAGGAGACCATGGGTTCCAAGACAAGGTATGCCTCAAGATCCTTTGACTTTTGGTAATCCTTACTCTAATTATAATAACCAATGGCAACCTACATATGACCCATCTCCACCTTGGAATGCTCCTCAACCATACTGGTCTAACTATCAGAGCCCTCAATGGCAACCCCCTCAAGGAGGTTGGCAGCACCCACAAGGACAATGGACTCCACCTCCAGGTAACTGGCAGCAGAACCCTCAATGGAGAGGTTCTCAGCAATGGAAAAACCAACCCCCTAGATTCTTGCAGTCTCAGTAGCCACAACCTCTGGCCCTTATGCCTCCTCCTGCAGCACCTGCAACAAATACTGGCCCTCAAAAAAAAATGCCTATGCCTACTCAACCATTGCCAAATCCTAATAATAAGCAGCAGCAACAACAACAACCTATGTATTCTACAAAAGCCAACCAATATCCAGCTTATGCCCTGAATATCAATGATATCCATCTCAGGTCTGTAACCACTCTCCCTGCTCCACAACCACCTGTAATTACAGAGATTCTAGACTATGATGCTGAACAACCTACTGATCATACAGAAGATATACCTGTATCAGCTACTGCCTCTAAGGAACCTATCCTGCAGCCTCAGGCTACACCACCTTTTCCTCAGAGATTGCAAATTACTACACCCAAGACCATTGAAGAGCCTACCTTTGATATTTTGGAGCAGTTAAAGAATGTACAAGTTCACATTCCTCTTTTTCAAGCTATTAAAGATGTTCCAGTCTATGAAAAAGCCATTAAAGAGGCATGTTTAAAGAAACAAAGAAGAAATAAAAAGGATCCCCAAACTATCCATGTCCTAGGACAGTTAGCCGATAGTATGTTGGGGAAGGTTGTCATTCCAAAATATACTGATCCTAGAAGTCCTGTAGTAAAAATAAATATCAATGGTTAAGTAGTAAGAATTTTTTTGGTTGACCTTGGTGTAGCCATTAATGTGATGACCAAGCACACTATGGAGTGTTTGAATATCCCAAACATTCGGTCTACACCGACTGTCCTGCAGCTTTCTGATAGTTCCACAGTTACACTTGATGGAGTGATAGAAGATGTCATTGTTACCCTTGAATCTTGGGAATACCCTGATGATTTCACCATATTGTCCACTAAAGAAACTTTAGGGGGATATCATATTATCCTAGGGAGACCTTGGTTAGCTACAGTTGATGCCTTTATAGGATGTCGTTCAGGAGACATGACAATTTCTGATGGTCATTCAAGGAAGAAATTGGCTTTATACCCACCTGCACAACCTCTGCCAGATTTGTCTCAACCAATTTGGCCAGATCTAGGAGAGGAATCTGAAGAAGTCAATTCATTAGCTTAGTTAATGATGCTACAAACTGATCCATTTTCTCAGCTTCAGAGTGAAGATAACCTGCTTCTACACATTCTGTAGTTTAGTTTTGGTTTGAATAGCCCATCTGTTTTGGACAGCCGTTCTCAGCAATGTTTCCTACAACAACTAGATCCTGAGAGCCATCATGATTTGCTATTATGTGATATACAGGCACCACCTTTATCAGTAACCTCAATAAATGATCTCACCAAACAGATAGAAGTATCTCTAGGCCGCTGTTTGCATATTAATAATAAGTTGACTCCGCCTCAACAAACTACCCTAGCCACAATGCTGCAAGCCCACGACAAATATTTTGCATGGGACTATGGGGATATGAAGGGTTTAGACCCAAAACTCTGTACACATTGCATATATATTAACAGTGACTTCAGACCTATCAGGCAGCCCCAAAGAAGAATTAATCCAACTTTGAGATAAATTGTTAAAGAAGAATTGCAGAAAATGTTAACAGCTGGCTTTATCTACCCAATCTCAGATAGTCAGTGGGTTTCCCCATTGGTCATTGTTCCTAAGAAAGGAGGGAAATGGAGGGTATGTGTAGATTACAGAGAGCTCAACTTGGCAACAAAGAAGGATTACTTTCCTCTTCCATTCATTGATCAAGTTCTAGATAATTTAGCTGGGAAAAAGTACTTCTCATTCTTAGATGGCTTCAGTGGGTACAATCAAATCAAGATTGCTCCTGAGGATCAAGAGAAGACTACTTTTACATGCCCTTGGGGAATGTTTTCCTATTCAGTTTTGTCTTTTGGTCTCTATAATGCTCCTATAACTTTCCAGAGGGTAGTCATAAGTATCTTTTCAGACATCTCATATGATTGTATGGAAATATACATGGATGACTTTACTATTTATGGTACGACATTTGAGGAAGCTCAAGCCAACTTGGAGAAAGTACTATAGAGATGTGAAGATCACAACCTATCGTTGAATAGTCAAAAGTGCTTCATGATGATGCAGGAGGGAATAGTGCTTGGTCACTATATTTCTGCTATAGGAATTTAGGTTGATCCTACTAAGATTGAGGTCATCTCTAAGCTACCCTCTCCTACTAAGCAGAAAGAGGTACAAATCTTTCTAGGCTATGTTGGATACTACAAAAGATTCATCAAGGACTTCAGCCAAATAGCAGGCCCCTTATACAGTCTGCTGAAGAAAGATGCAGATTTTTCTTGGAAAGAGGAATGTGAAAAAGCATTCCTTGGCTTAAAAGTCGCCCTTACACAAGCACCTATTCTGAAAGGACCTGATTGGTCACTTCCATTTCATATTCATACTGATGCATTGGATTATGCCATTGGCGCAGTGTTGGGGCAGAAGGATGGTTCAACAAAACATGCACTCTACTACATAAGCAAAAATTTGCAAGGGGCTGAATTAAACTACATTGTTATAGAAAAAGAAATGTTGGCAATCATCTACGCCCTCAATAAATTCAAGAATTATATCACTGGTTATTAGATATTTGTCCATACTGATCATGCCACAATCCGGTATCTCATGAACAAAGCCTCAATATCCAGGAGACTGGCAAGATGGTTATTGCTGATGCAGGAATTTGATATTACAATTGTGGACAAGCCAGGTAAAGCCAACGTGGTTGCTGATTTCCTTTCTAGAATTCAAAGGCAAGATGACTCTGCACTTATTGAAGACTCCTTTCCTGATGAGCACCCTTTTGCAATCAAGGTTATTCACCCATGGTATGCTGATATAGTAAATTATCTGGCCACACGAAGAACTCCTCCTCAATTCTCCCCTAAGGAAAAGAGATTATTGGTAGAGAAAAGCTTTAAATTTTCTTGGATTGTAGATTGCATGTTTTATACAGGGCTAGATCAAGTTATGAGATGTGTACTAGAGGAGGACACTCATGATATACTGCACGCAAGCCATGATGAGCCATGTGGTGGACATTTTGCTGCCAAAAGAACAACAATGAAAATTTTAAATACTGGTTACTATTGGCCAACTTTGCATAGAAATGCAACCAAATATACCAGAAGATGTGACATATGCCAAAGGATGGGAAGACCAACTCGATCTGATGAGATGCCTCTATTTCCACAAGTTGTAGTTGCACCCTTCGACAAATGGGGACTAGATTTTGTAGGACCAATTGATCCACCTTCCAATGGTAAGTCCTACATCCTTGTATGCACAGATTATGTCACAAAATGGGTAGAGGCTAAGCCTATGAAACATGCTAGGGATAATAAAGTGGCTGAATTCCTCTATGAGGAAATATTTACTAGGTTTGGTGTCTCTAGGGAAATAGTGACAGATCAAGGAGCACAATTTACTTCTACACTTATCACAGCTTTAGTCAATGAATATAATATATGGCATAGGAAATCAACTCCTTATCACCCCCAGGCCAATGGCCAGGTTGAGGTCACCAATAGGGACATAGAGGCCATTTTGACTAAAACTATAGATTTGCATAGGAAGGACTGGGCCACAAGGTTACCGGAAGCTATATGGGCCTACCGTACTACCTGGAAGACTGCTACAGGATATACACCTTTTGAAATGGTGTATGGTAAAACAACTGTGATGCCGATAGAATTTGAATATAAGACTCTAAGAACAACATTAGAGATGGACATGGATTTAACAAATGCACAAAAGGATAGAATCATGTAGCTCAATGCTCTGGATGAACTCTGAAAGAATGCCCTGCAACACACTGAGATAATACAAAATCAGAGAATAAGGTGGCATAATAAATACATTAAGGAAAAGAAATTCAAAGTAGGAGATTGGGCTCTGCTTTATGACTCACGATACAAGGACAGTCCAGGAAAATTACAAACCAGATGGTTGGGCCCGTATGAAATTGAGAATGTATTTGCTAATGGTTCAATTCAGCTTGTTACAATTGATCCTGTTAGATTCAAGCTGTTAGTTAATGGACACCGCCTCCGGTTGTACCATAAATCAATCTCAAAAGAAGAATTCATGTAGTAGTTCATTCAGGATTCTGCCACTAATCCTCCTGCAGTCGAAGGCTTTAGCCTTTCTCCTGCAGCTTCGCCATAATTTTATAATGCATGCTCATAATAAAGGTTTCTTTTTTTAAGGAAACCCCTTTTTCTTCATTCCCACTTGTCGCCACATTTCACTTCTTTATCTTCTGTTCCATCCATCCATTCCATTCATTCATCTCATCTGCCCACGTCACCCATCCACCTCATTCATCCACACCACCCTTAATTATGATCTCATTCCCAACTGTCATCTCATGCCAAGGCCGTCATCTTTCTCCACACGTACAAGCGTTTAATGATAGGTACACAATATCTTTTGTTATCACATCTTTGATTTATTTCATTTATTTATTTATTACTATGTCTGTATCAGTCATTATTACCCGATCTCTACCTATTCCTTAGTATATGTGTGGACACATGTCATACTTTAAGTAGGGGGCAGGATAATCCACTTTTAAAACCTGTCCTTTTGCCGCTATCACAACTACTCAGATAATCTTTCTTTATTATTTTCTGGTACTTTCCAAATATGATCACATGTCTTTTTCATTACATGTTTTTCATTGTAAATCACAATTAAAACTGCTTATTTAAAAAGTTCATTTTTGGAAAAGAAGAGAAAAGTTATGACGGGACAGAAAAGAACCAGAACAAAAAGGGAAATTTTTGAATTTTCAGAAAAGAGTTCAGTTCAGCTAAGGAAAAACTGTGAACATGGGTGGTCAGCTGGTAAGACATGAGCCTGTAGCTCATGAATTATTAATGCAAAATCCTCAAACAGTCTAGGCATTCAGCCTCTGTGGATGGTTGAATTACTTTTTGAGTTTAGATGCTTTCAATGAGGAGGCCGCAGGCGAATTTTTAAGCACCCTTTTTGAAGGGGAGGCTACTGTATGGGGTCTAACAATTGTTGTAACTAAAAAAGAATTGTTGAGGTAACCGGGCTTCCAGCCATTGGAGAGAATTTTTCTTCGGATGCTGTCTCTGCAAGGGCAGAATTTACAATACCCACCGATGGACCTTTGGAGGTCTCTAAGCAGGGATGCAAGCGAGTGTCGTTGCCTCCTCCATACCCAGAATACACTGCTTTCACAATCAAGTATTTAATGTGAAGGCCGTTTTTCTTACTTGCATTCTTACCACTTCAAATTGCTAAGTCATATGAGGCATGGGTTAGTTGTTAATGTTCTGAACTTTTTGTTAAAATTTCTGGAACAATGTGCCCACAGAACCCAACAGGGGAAGGATAATTCTATTGCTCACCATGGCCTTATAAAATTGTTGATTGAACGCTCTTTGAGAGATGTATCACCTCTTTCCTGGCAAGAATTTGTTGCCCAAAAGAGCCTGGAATGTCCAAAACCCCCTAGGGCACTCACCCCATGACCTCAAAAAAAGAAAGAGGAAATGGCGTGTACCAGTAGAAGAACAGGGCAAGGGTCTTCTGCTCCTGCAGCACCTGCTCCTGCAGCTCTCACACCAGAGTCCTCTGCCCGGGTGCAAACTAGGGCTGCCAGTAGGAGAGAAAGAGGAAAAACAAAGGCATGAGAGTCATCTGGGGCAGAACAAACCCTAGAATCTAACCCTCATTCTCAGAAAAGGCAACACTCTTCTCCTGCAGCATCTTCCCCTGCAGCAATCTCTCCTACAGCAACACCTGTTGCTGTCACCAGTTCACCATCATCCTCTGACAAGGAAGAACCTTCTAGGCAATTCAGAAAGAGGAAGGCTACGAGAGCACCTCCGACAGCCACAACATTGCCAAGAAGAGTTTCCACAAGAAAACAATGTAAAGTATCCCCTGCTTCACCTCAACTTGAGGTTATTACAATTTCAGAAGAATCTGAAGAGTCTGAATATGATGTTTCTCAGAATGTGTCTGAGAGTGCTGCACATAGTTCATTTGTTATTTCTGAAGAAGAACAAATTGAGATGAGGGAAGTTGAGCATAATGAAAGGGGGTACTAAGTCTGGATGACTTGGCTGTTGTGGCTATGTAGATTTCGGAGGAAGCACAGTCTTCTCCATTGCAGCAACAGGAATTCATCCTGCAACAAGAGGAAGAACAGACTGAACAATTGGAAGTGGCCAATGAAGCTTCATTTCCCCCTGCAACTTGTCAAGCCATTGTTGTCTAAAAAAAGACATTTTTAATTGAATTTTTAGAATATTTCAAAGCTACATGGAGACCGGTTACATTGAAAACCCTGAGTTTCCACCACCTAGCAAAGACTGAAATGCAACAAAGTCTTTGAGAGGAAGAAAATAAGAAACTAAAAAAGGAAACTGAAAGGCAGAAACAGGAAATTTAGGAGTTAAAGGAGAAAATGGATGAAATGCTGAAGGTAACTGGTTAGATTATGGAATTTAGACCACCACCCAGAGTTTATGCTCTGTGCCTCAAGGAACAATTCTTGTGGTTCCAACTAATGAGAATTTCCAGAAATCAAGATCCTATTCTTCACACTGCTAAAGAATTCTACGATGCATACCAGGCAGCTCCTAATTGGCTAAGAAATTCTTTGTGTGAATTTTATTTACATGGCTTTATAATTCCATTTGAAACAAAGTGGAATCCCCTTTTGTACATTGGCGACATCCATTTGAGATCACTTATGTCTTGGGCAGCAAACAAAGCAAATTATGGCAGGCAATGGGAAACATATGAAGAAGTCAAAATGCATGATCCTTTTCCATTGCGCCCTGAGAGTTCAGACCCCCATACAATGTTGAAAACCTAGCTTACTGTGGCATATGGTTTTAATAATGATACAACCAGGATGAAAATATTTGATCTCAGAAAACAGGGATATGATGAGTTTCAAGAACAGACATACTCATTTTGGAAACTGTCATACTCCAGAATTGAGAAGAGGTGGGAGAGATTAACTGTTGGGTTAAGAAGGTTTGAGCCTCACAGTCCCCTAAATTTTACGACAGCTCTTAAATGATCAAGCAGATACATACAGTTGGGCCTTCAAAAGAGGTTTGAATTGTGGTTGTCATTGACATTTAGAACCCCTGTGCTAATGTGGCCCTTTTATCCCTACCAGGCTACAAATATTAATGAAGATGCAGAAGCTCGTAGGTATGAAAGGTGGCAGAGTTTCAGAGGTTTTTATTACAAATTTGGAACTCCATTTTAGGGTCATGCCTCAACCACTGATTTCAGAGAGACCATCAGGAAGTTTAATGTTGGAGGACCAGCATTGGGTTAAGTAGGGGGAAAATGATGAGCCCAAAATATGCTCATAATTTGGATATCATGGTGTACTTTTAATACCTTTACTTTTGTTGTTCATGGTTGTTTAACTCTCTTGAAACCTTTTATTGGGGGATATCCTGTAGCAATACACTTTCATGTTCCTGCAGTCTATCATGTTGATTTGTCTATATTTATTACCCTGTTTGACTCCCCAAATGACTGGTATAACACATGTAGTTTTTGAATGATGAAATAAATTTAAATATGTGATTAATGAATGGATATTGTGTATGTGCCATGCACTTTTTCTTTCGCATCTGTTACCTTGTGTTTCGCAGGTTGTTGAAGAAAGTATGATCGAGTCAAGCACAGCCAATCTCGGCCTTGCAGTAAAGTCCATTTCCTGCATGACTTCGAGGAAGCTTTGGCAAAGACTCTTTGACTGAAACTATTGGGAAGGATTTTAAATGACATTTAATCTGGAAAGAGTGGAGTGCTAGATTCTCTCTGGATCGGGTTGAACGGATAAAATCATTTATGAAGTATGTTCCTCGATTTCGGGATACATTTTACATCCACGTCTTTCTCTGTTAGGGTTAGTTAGTTAGTTGTTTTCCTGATTTAAAATAAGTGTTCCTCCTGTGCGGGTGAACAAGAAGGAGAGAGAAAAGAGAATAGAGAAATAGGATATAGATAGTGAAGCAGATTATGTAAGAGTTAGAGTTATAATATGAATCAGAGTTTTTGTTAGTTTTCTGAAGTAGAACAATCAATGTAAATAATTTCACGTTATGAATAAAAGTTGATGGAGTTCTGAGCACAATCTTCTATGTAAATTAGTTGATGCTTGCTAAGGGGGCCCACTTAGTAAGTATCTGTAGGAGAGTAGTTGTTTATCCTTTATTAATTCAAGTTAGATTTCATTTTAGAAGTTTCAACACAAGCTCAGTCTTATACTATTCCTGCAGCATCGAGAATCCATCCCTATGTTTGTTCCTGCAGCATAAGGCCAGTTTATAGTTTGTCTCTCAATTGTAGCTATTATGATTTATGCTTTGGTTAGATTATGGATGAGTTAAGAGAAATTTGCATTACCTTCTTGTAGCATAGGTAGAATTTCTTTCCAAGTATTTATTTTCAATAGGTTGTGACTGAAACCGGTTCTTAGTGCACATATAGTGCCGCTCCATTTAAAGCATACGTTTCCTGGTTTGACAAGTAAATGAATGACCATGAAGAGGTATTAGTCGCCTGCTAGAATGTCCAATTCCTAGGATAGGTTTTTCCATGATTTTCATATCCTTTTGTGGACGCGACCAATATCATCTTAAGAGAAGTTGATCAATCATTTCTATATAGTGGTAACCAAAATCAGAATTTTTATAGTCCACTCATTCATAAAACATCTAGTTCCATTGAAACCAAACATAGATAGTAGATGATTCCTTTGGTTCCCTTATGCATGTAGTTAGAAGACTCCAGTCGATGCATCTTAACATAGGACGATATTGACTATATCACAGTATCACTTCTAAAACAATGAATGGAACGAGCTGACTATTACCAGTTTATTGTTTTAAATGGATATGAGGTCAATCATTGAGCAAGATGCAATTGAAGATGTTTCCAAACATCTTGTTGTGCCTATAACACACATGCCTCGTTCAAACCGAGGAACCCCTCTTTAGTTTTGTCTTTGTTGGTTCATTTTTGTCTTTGCCTTGTTTTGTGTGCCCCCATTTTTGAGCTTAAGTTGGTCATGTGCAATAAAGTCACCAATTTCCCTTTGACCAAAATCACCCCCCCAAAATTTTCTAAGTATTTTGTCTCTATGGGTCTAGACCTATGAGTTCCCCTTTGTCCTTCACCACAGAATCCTCTTGACTTCACAGACCCGCATTTGCAGGTCTATCTTTGTGGGTTGCTTCTGTCATTTCACCACTAGTTAGCAGCTAACCTAGGATGTCCACCCACATTATGTGACCTGCATCATCCTCTGTCGTCCCATGGCTGCACAAACTTGGGTTTCCACAACCCACCAACCAGACCTGCCACCATACTAGGCATTTAACACATGCCATTAATGTCACTTTGCCTATAAATAGAGGTGTCAACCTATCATTTTCACCCTTAGCTTTCAAAATTTGAAGAGCGAACTGGGAGCCTCAACCCGCATAGGATCTTGTAACAAGTTCAAGTCATTTTTTCTCCAAATTGCTTGTGTCGTTCTAGGTAGGGTCACTTTTAAACCCTTTCTTTATGTTCTTTAATTTCTAGGGTTTCTAAAACATTAAAAATCTACATGAATCAAACCCCATCTCCTTGCTGCAACCTCATCAGAGCCTATGCAATAACTAGCCCCACACGGGCAATTTTTTGCCCCACGTTAAAACTGTCAGCAACACTTAGAATTGCCTCTCCACATTTTATGAAAATTCTCAATTCCCATTCATCATTCTTCATGTGGAAAATGAGATTATGTGGCCCATACCCTTGCCATCGTCGTCCTAAATCACATGTGAAATCTTAGAAAAATCGCTAAGTCCTTAACCTGATGTTGGAGTTCCCATGCGGGTTGCTGCGTTCAGATCACCATGTGTGACTCACCATCATCTCATCATTGTTGTTTAGCGGAAAGGTCACCCCATCCACCCACATTGAGGACTCTATGTTTGTCATTGCCTTCTATGTCCTTGGATTTTACCGAAAAAAAGTGCTAAGTCAAATTATTGTGGGTTGTCTTTTGCGGGTGATTGCATGTGGACTACTGTCCCTCCAAGGCCATTCTTTAATGACGGACATTATGTGGACTAATGTGGACTTCCGCCTATAAGTCGTCGTCCCCTGAATGTCACTACCTAACAACTGAGCTCCAAATATCCTTTAACCTTATGGCGCCTGCACGTCCCAAACTTGTGAAGCATCAAAGCCTGATCCAATGACGCCAAGTACCTTACAACCCTTTTTCGCACATTCCTAATCATCTCACAAGGAATTTGATCACCAAATAAACAATGCAGAATTTCTGCTATAGATAGCCGCCTGGGGTCTCCGTGGCCTCGAAACCGTTTTCTCACTGCTTACATCCTAACGACTTTCACCTTAGGAAAATCTACATCCCTGAGCCCACATTCACCTAAATGATCCAAATGAACTCCAAATGTTGAACAAGGATGAATTTCATGATCTTTTAATGATGTATAAACGAATCCAACGCTTAATTTGTAGGATTTGATCAACACTCACCTGATTTACATATGCATGCACTTACTTCATCTTTTGCATGCAGGATTTATGGAACCTGCTGTGGGTTTGTCAAGGAAGCCCATGGGAAAGAGTGACAAAGGAAAGAAGCCTACAAGGACTCTAAGAGGAAAGGAAGAAAAGGAATAAATGAAGTATCGGTTCCATGGGATGAAGTGTACCTCCAAGCTCACCTCCACCTGGGACACAGTCTCAAACATAGACCTTGGGCACATAAACATTGATGAATTCAAGTAGAAGGTGATGGTCAACCTTGCTTCAGAAGATTCTATGTCACAAAGGCTCAGATATGAAATATGCCAACGAAGATCTAAGGTTACCAAAATGGAGGATCTTCTTATCCATGAATGCATGCCAAAGAAGTCAGTGTCGAAGAATTAGGGAGTTGTCCACTAGAATCAAGAGTACGAGGAAGCTATTCTATTCAAATGATGATGGTAAGGAGCTATCCAACAAGATCAAGAGCAACATATCTGCCACTCAATAGCACAAATATGTAACAAGATTCACTTGATCCAATGAAGAAATGTTGGAAACACATCAACAAAAATGAAGATTTCAATAGTTTCCAGCTACAGTGAAAGAGGCAACTAAAAGATAAAACAACTACAATGGCTAAAGGACAAAATAGACTACAAGAAAAAATAGGGAAAAAGAAAAAAAATGATTTTTATATTATGAGATATTGGGGGTAGGTGAAACCCTAATGTAAAATGAATCTGAGCCACATAATGAAAGTTAATCTTGTCCATTCATTTTGCTTTAGGAAAACTATAAATAGGGGTATCCTCTCATTTTCAAAGAGAGAGTTGAGTTGTTGTGTAAAGGCATGCTGTAGAAAATTAATGAGAATAACATTGTTTGATGGATTCTTGTGTTTTCTCCTCATGTGTGCATAATGCATCCTCCCAATCTTAGATTTTAGCTTTGGTGTTCTAGTTTTAAGTTTCTTTTAGTTGTTGGTTCATGCTGCACTTTGATGGTGAAGAATGCTATGGTATTGATGCCTTTCTTGCTCATATTTTTTGTTTTCTATTGATGATAAACAACTATGTAACGTTAGTCTGAGCATTATTTCATTGCTGCACTTGAGTTCATCTATTGTTCATGCTTAATGGTGAATGGATTGTTGAAAATTTGCAGACCTTAGAAGATTTCTCTAGTTTCATGAGACTGTAGGCTACTCTTGGTTAAGTGGAACTTATTTTTAGGAAGACTATCCATTGTAGCATCCTCCATTGTTACTATTCAACATTAGTTACAGGTTTAGGAAACTTCTTATCCTTTTTCCCTTTTGACCTTTCTTTGAAAACTAAAGTTACAACAAAGTTCTAGCATCATTGCAAAGCCAAATTTGATGAGTAAAGAGGATTTTTAGATTGTTGTCCTAGAATTGCAGCAGTTGTTCTTTGTTTCCAAAATTTGATAAAACTCCTTTTGAAAATACAATTCCCTCCAAGCTTAGTGACCATAAATTTGCTTTGTGATTACCAGAAAATCAGATCAACCAACTAAAAAATTCCAAGCTTAGTCATGACCTGACATCCAAGAGACCTTGGAGTGATTTCTAAAAATTAGTTACATAAATTACCTTTCAAGAGAGGTAGCATACTTGTGTGCTACTTGTGTTGAGAAAGTGCTAAAAACGTTCATCAACAAAACTAGCGCTAGGAGGGAAGCCAAAACTGGTGCTAGAAGGAGGGAAGCCAGGCTAAGCTGGATCAAATTGGGTCCTCCTCACCTCAAAGGTCTCTTAGAGTGCTTAGATATACACCAAACAAGGGATAATTGCAAGAGCTAAAACCTCCCATTAAGGCTAAGAGAGCTAAAAAGGAAGAAGCATTTGCTTCAGCCCCATCCACTCAACCTCTGTCTCCTCCATCTCCTTCCATCCATCCACCCTATTCCTCCCCTTCACTCTTGATAGCAGTTCCATCCTCCCCTCCACTCCAAACTACCTTTGCACCCTTTTCTTCCTATAGCCAAGGTTATGTCCTAGCCCCTGCACTACACTTTCAAGGCGTTGCCCCAACTACTGCTCCATTACAGCCTCAAGTCACTGTAGCACAAGAAGTGCAGCCTCCACCTCACACAATGGCTTGGCTAGGCAACAACCCATCCCCATTGTCCTTTAATGATTATCATAACATGCCAAAGAATCTAGAAGGCTTCTGCACCAAGTTCCACCCACATGATCTGCAAAGGACAACAAAAGAGCACATTAAGATCTTCCAAATAGCCTTGCAGGATATGCAGATTGAACATGAAGATGTGGCTCGTACACTCTTTCCATACTCATTGGGGGATGAGCCCCTCTATTGGTACATCCATTTTCCAACCGAGTTCATCACTACTTGGAATCAAATGAAGAACACTTTTTTGCAGAAGTTCAAAGTTCCCATCAACCCTAATGATTTATATCGACAGTTTATGTCCATCAAGAGGGAGGTCACTGAGCTTATTAGTTCATTCAATGACCGATTTCATAGGGATTTTATGAATTTGCAGCCACCCTATGTGGTTGATGATGCCTCCACTCGACTAGTGTACTATGCATCCTTGGATAATCTTACATCACCCTTAGTGAAGAGGATGCCACCACCTACTAGGTTAGTGGATGCATATGCAGAAGCAGTTACAACAAGCATAGACTTGGGGCAGCACATTGCAGGTTTGTTTCCCTTATTGGGGCCCACTGCTCAACCCACGCAAATCCAAGGACTTACGCATGCCTTGGCTCACCAGACGCTAATGCTGAATCAAGTCCCTCAGTTACCAATAGTGCCACATCCAAGGCATCCCTTGAGTTAGGTGTGATCAATGCCTCATTACTTGTAGCATCCACAACAATAGGCTTACGCTCAATAGCCCGAAGTGCCTACATACTTGCAAAATTCAAAATTCCTGCCTACCCAACAAAACCAACTTATGACGTAGCCGATCTTCCTTCAGAACTCAGTACCACAGCAGAATAACGTAGAAAAGGATCATATCAATGAATTGACTGAAATGGTAAAGAAGATGTCTATGGAGATGACACACCTAAGGAACCAGAACAACCAGTTGCAAGCCTCTCAAAGGAGCATTCAAGCCAACCGTAATTGAGACAACCATGATTTAGGCTCATCCACTGGGAAAAATTATGAAAGTGGTCAGAATTCAGGGTAGGGATTTGAAAGAAGACCTTCACAAAGGAAAAATGGAACTTGGAACATAAGACCAAACAATGGAGGCGTTCCCACACCTCTTGATCAACCAAGCAATATAGAAAATTCCACAAGTGGGGTTTATTTCGTAGAGGCTACCTTGTCCGGATGGTGCTGAATCCACAAAATGAGCAAGAATTCCAAGTTGGATTGTCCAGAATTTTACATTGTAGTAAAAAAAAATTCAAGTAGAAATCCAGAATATAGCTGATGACTCAAGTTGTAAAGAATTAGTCCCTTCGGAGCCATACGATTCCTTAGTGCTAGTGGTCAACCAGGTTCCTTTCTCAAAAAGTGAAAGCAACACACCTGAGAAGGAGGCTACATCCAAAGACGAAGAAGCAAAAGAGGTAAGTAACGAGGGCTCCTTATCCTAGCTTTTTGATTCAGTAGATAATGGTCCCATAGATGAGGAAGAACCTCATGAGGATGAGTCCATATGTTCCACCAAAGGGAAACTCCCTATAACTTGATGAATAGACAAGTTGGTGGCCCTTTCACGACTTCTACTCCTCCCAACAACTTTAGTACCTCGTCTTATCCTAATGCCAACAACAATCCTACCTATCCTCACATTCCTACCCAATACTTCAATAGGATCAGGAAGCCAAATCAAACTCAAGATCAACCCACTAATTCTTCCCAAGGAAAATATTTTGAAGTAGAGGTTGAACAAATGGGGGAATACATAGCTGAAGAATTCAAGAAGATTAAGTTGAGTCTTTTAGCTTTTGATTTAATCAGATTCTTGGCAATCAAAAATGCCTTCTTTAGGATGCTCAATGGGACTACTCTATCCAATTCAACCTAAGAATCGCCTGCCAAGGTGTTTTCATTTGATACCTCCCAAAGTGAGCATGTAATTAGGGAAATCTTGGGAGAGAAACCCGATTAGCCCCCAGACCAGCAAGTCAATAAAATTCAATCAGTAGACAAAACTCCCCATAAAGAGTCAAATCAAGTGTAAACAAAGGATAAATCAAATGATAGAGACAAAGCTCAAGTGGATCAGGCTAATGTTTTGATGGGGTTGTTCCAAGGGAAATTGAAGACCCCTCCTTTCTTGACAATAATCAAAATATTTGGAAAGAATTTGCACAATTGTTTGTTGGATTCAGGAGCCTCAACCAATGTCATGCCATTGGCAGTGTGCAAAGCCCTAGAAATAGCTTCCACCCCCTCCCGATGGAAGGTAACTTAGTTGGATAAGACAGAAGTAAACATAGTTGGGGAATTGAACATAATACCCATGCAGATTGTAGTGGATCCAAGAGTCCAATAGGTTATAGACATTCAGGTTGTTGACATCCCAGACACTTATGGCATCATACGTAGAAGAGATTTCACCCAAGCCTTGAATGGTTACATTGCATTAGATTATTCCCACCTATGGCTACCCTAGAAGGGGATGCCTAATTAGGTTTGCATTCATCGGGAGCCTCGAATGAAGTTCATGATCACAGAGTATAACAACATGAATGAGGTGCTATTTGCAGAAGGAATTATTGTCCCATGGCTTATCAAGGTGAAGAAGAGTTCCAAGAAGAAGTGGCCAAAGAGGTCCATCTTGTATTGTGTAGTGCTCCTACCAATTTAACCCACATCCCTAATAGTACATAGGTGTTGATTGAATCTAAAGATGAGGAATCCTACAAAGATGGTAACCTTGGATTGTTGGATGGATTCCAAGAATTTATGTAGAAATGTGCACAGGATCAACTCAATGTGGGAACCATAATGGATTTTCAGGAGCTACTACTGTCAAGTTGGTGTAGGGTACATAATGCAACCCATTTTGAATTTGAATGCTGCCTATGTCAAATAGCAGTAGAATGTACCAAGGGGTAGGTCACTCCAAAAGAAGCTGCAGGAGGATAACAAGATCGAGGCCAACCCATATATACGTAGCCACTCAAGGATATAGAACCAAATGCATAATCAAGAAAGGAAGCACACTCAACTATCTCCAAAGTCAAAGACTCTTCTAAGTTTTGGACATTGTGCTTTGATGGTTCAAAATCCAAGCAAGGAGAAGGATCTGGCTTCAATCTCATCATCCCCATGGGTAAGACATATTTTTTTTCCCATAGACTTTAGTTTTATTGCACAAATAATGTAGTAGAATACGAAGCATTAGTTCATGGAACTTTAATGGCACTTAGAAAGAAAGTTAAAATGCTCCAAGTCTTTGGTGATTATGAACTGGTACTGAAACAAGTTAGGAAACTTTACTCCTGTCACGACAGAATATTAGAAAATTATAGACACAGGGTGTGGGATCTTATAGAAGACTTAGATGCATTTAATATTTAGCTAATCCCACGTAGTAAAAACCAAAATATTGATGCATTATCCCAAATAGCTAGCACCCTCCAGCCTTTGTCCTTAATCAGCTTGAAGAAATTTACTATAGATCTCAAATCTACCTCATCAGTACTTGACAACATCACCAACTTCCAATTTTTTAATGATGACAAGCACATCCTTGATTTCATCACCAGTTCTAATGTGTTTGCCACTCAAATCATCGATGAAACAAAACCAAAAGAGGTTGAACTTGATATAGAAGGTGTCATCAACTTGAAAACTAATACAATACCATAGGGTATGGTTCAACTAGAAAGAAAATTTTATTTTGATAAGATAAGGGATCAAGATCAACAGACCAGGGAGTCGATAGACAATTAGTGTGATTCTCACAACATGGGTACAACTGAGGAAGTTAAAAATGTGTTAATAGGAAAAGTGTGCACACTAGATGAAAGAAAGGGGATCACTACTGCCCTACGTACCTATCATGACGTGATTTTTTGGGGATACAAAGACTTGAAAACCTATGATACTTCAATTATCACTCATACCATTCCCCTCAAGCTAGAGTGAGGCCTTTTTGACAGTGTCAATGCCAGATCAATGCATTGTTGGAGCCTATTATCTTCAAAGAAGTTTAGAAGTTGTCCACCCAAATTATCTTTCCTATCAGGTATTCCACGTGGGTGGAAAACCTAGTTCTGGTCAGGAAAAAGAATGGGGAAATCCTATTTTGCGTAGACTTTAGAAATTTAAATAGGGCCTTTGAAAAAGACAACTATTTAGTGCCCTCATTGGATGAGGTGTTGCAAATAGTCAATGGATCTCAGATGATGTCATTTCTAGATGGCTACTCAGGATATAACCAAATCATGGTGCAATATGAAGATAGGCACAAAATGACATTCACCACAAAATGGGGAATGTTTGCATATAGAAGGATGTTGTTTGGATTAATCAACGCGGGCACTACTTTTCAGTGTGCCATGGATATAGCCTTTAAGGACCTCATTAGCAAGTGCATCATCATATACATGGATGACCTCACCATGTTCTCGAAGAAAAGAGGGTACAATGTCTCTGATTTGTGCAAAGTTTTTCAGAAGTGCGAAGAATTCAACATTTCATTAAATCCAAAGAAATGAATCTTTGGGGTGACCAAAGGAAAGCTATTAGGACATGTGATTTCAGAGAAAGGAATCTCAATTGACCTAGAACTCATCCAAGCTATCCTAAAGATTCAACCCCCAGGAAACAAGAAAGAAATGAAGTCCTTCTTTGGAAAAATCAATTTTGTGAGGAAGTTCATAACAAGCTCACAGAAATAGTCAAGCCACTGAATGCCATGCTCAAGCAAGATGCAAAAGTGGAATGGAAACTAGAATCCAAGTAGGCTTTTGAAGAAATCAAGAGAGTTATTGTTGATGCTCTAGTATTGGTCAGCCTAGACTATCTGAAGCCATTCTATATCTATTCCTTTGCTTCAGATCACTCCTGCGCTAGCATGTTAACACAAAAGGGTGACGAGGGGAATGAGCACCCCATTGCATTTATGAGTGCTCCACTGAAGGATGGAGAATTATGGTACCACAATGTTGAAAAGAAGGCATATTCCTTGGTTAGAGGAGTTAAAAAATTCAAGCACTATATCTTGAGAAATAAGGTATTCACAATTGTACCAGATCCAACTGTCAAGAACTTGTTGATGCAGAATGAGTTAGGGGAAAGAAGAGAAAAATGGGCCACGTTACAAGAATATGACATGGAAATTCATCCCATGAAGTTGTTTCATGGGCAAGCCCTCACTCGTACCATAACAGAAATAGGGCCTGAGCTTACAGTGCAACAATACCAGTTGGGGGATGTTTCTCTAGGAGAATGGTATGATGACATTGTCTATTATTTTTTGAACAACAAGTGCCCATAATGGATACAAGGAGTACAAAAGTGTGCTTTGAGATTGAAGAGCAACAACTATATGCTGCAAGGATCTATATTATACAAGAAAAATCATGAAGGAATCTACCTCAAATTCTTGGGAAAGGAAGAAGCAGTTGAGGTGCTGAAAAAATTTCATGATAAATTCGGCATTGGTCACGGATCTGGACCTTCAACCACTCATTAGATCCTACAAGCTAGGTACTACTGGCCAACACTTTTCAAAGATGCACATAACCATGTTAGAACCTGTCGTGTCTATCAAACCGCTACCACTAGGGAAAGGAATGATGTCCTGTTGCAACCAGTTGTGGAGGTAAGGCCTTTCGCTCAATGGGGACTCAACTTCATCGGTCTAGTAAGCTCACCATCCTCTATAGGCCATAGGTACATTCTAACTGCTTCTAATTATTGCACTAGGTGGACTGAAGCAATAGAATGTAGGCAATGTACAACTGAAGTGGTCACTAATTTTTAGGAAAGCTTTATTTTGAATCGCTTTGGTTGCATGTTTGCCCTCGTTTGTGACAATGGTCCCGCCTTCACATCCCTTAAGTTTGCTAGTTGGGCCTTCAATTATGGAATTGCACTTAAATTTTCATCCAATTACTACCCTCAAGGGAATGGTGTAGTTGAATCTACAAATAAAAACATCTGAAAACTACTTGTCAAAAACTCAAAATATTGGCACACCCAATTGCATTTTTCTCTATGGGCAGGTTGCACGTGCCATAAGGCTGCCTTGGGAAACTCCCCATTTCACCTTGTCTATGGCCTAGAGCATGTTTTCCCAGTTCATCTCAAGATCCCTACACTCCAATTCGTTAACACATATTATGAGGAGGGAGAACGCCAAGAGTCCTGCCTTGTTGAATTGTTGCATTTAGAAGAATTTTGTGACCAAGCAATAGAAAAGCTTTCCAAGCACCAAGGCGAAGTCAAAATATGGTTCGACCATCAAGCCAAAGTAAATGCCTTTAGGATTGCATATTTAGTCATCTGTTGGGAAAATTCCCATGAGAAGAAAGGGGGACATGACAAATTCGACAAGCTATGGCTTGGCCCCTTTGAAATTTCTAATATTCTAGGAGATAATGCCTTTCACCTCAAAACATTAACTAGGGAGGATGTCTCATTTCCTATCAATGGGAAATACCTCAAGCATCATTTCCTTGCCTGAGCTTTCTAAGCTCATCTCCTTTATATATAGTTGTATATGGTTAGGATATGTTCTTTTGCTTTGCTGTTTTCTTTTGCTTCGCTTTCGCTTTCTTTCCCGACTTTGTTTTTGCTAAGGGTGTCTTTCAATCTTGGTGTGGTGGTCATGACTGGCTTGTTAGAGGGCCTACTTCACTGCTTGCTCCCCTTTATTATTTGGATAAGTATTCATCAGCTACTATGAATTTTTGCTCACACTTGTGAGGTAAGTTTCCTTACTTGAACTTCAACTTGGCCTAGGACTGAACCCTTATTTGAATCCCTTCACACTTATCTCAGATTATACATGAAATATATCTTAATTACTATCGATGAGCTATCAAATAGTCATTAAGAGGTTGCGGCAGGTGAAAAATATTGAGTCTACTCTAGTGACCACTGTGATTCCAAACCCATTATAATCTTCAGTGCTTATGCAGTTGAGAAAAAGAGTATTAAAAGAAAATATGAAAAATAAAAGAAGAGAGAAAAGAAAATGTTGGAACATGAAACTGTGTGTGCGTGCAAGTAACTCTATTGGGGCTATGGACGCTTGGCTAGAAATAGAGAAATGTTCATGGGGTCACAGTGACAACTATGTCAGGGCTATGGACGCTTGATTGGAAGTGGAGCAATGTCCAGGTTACTTTTGGGGTTAGACAACTTATGTAACTTGCCTCAATTGATTGATGGCTATCATGTATGATCTCTAAGGGAGGGGAATGAACTCACTGCACACACTTCTAAGATATTTTTGTGATTCAATTCAACCAAGGATCTTGTTCTTTTCAAAGTTTTGATTTCGTTTGGGGAAACCAGCTTCTGGTCTGCAAAACCAGAGATTCTGGGTTCTGGATGAATCCTTACCCTTGGAATGCTTGGGAGCGTTCTCCCCAGCGAATTTTCCATTTTTTGTGCCTATAGCACACACGCCCCATTTGGACTAGGGACCCCCTCTTTTGTTTCATCTTTTTTAGGTCATTTTTTCCTTTGCCTTGTTTTGTGTGCCCCCATTTTTGAGCTTAAGTTGGTCATGTCCAATAAAGTCAGCAATTTCCCTTTGACCAAAATCACTCCCCACCAAAAAAAATTGCTAAGTATTTTGTCTTTGTAGGTCCAGACCTGTGGGTTTCCCTTGGTCCTTCGCTGCGATGTCCTCTTGACTCAGTGGACCTGCATTTGTGGGTCTCCCTTTGTGCGTCACTTTTGTCATTTCACTACTAGTTAGCAGCTAACATACGACGTTTGCTGCATTGCGCAACCCACATCAGCCTCTATCATCCCATAGCTGCGCCAACTCAGGTTTCTACAACCCATGAACTAGACCTATCGTCGTACTAGGAATTTAATACATGCCATTAATGTCACTTTGCCTATAAATAGAGGTGTTGAACTGTCATTTTGACCCTTAGCTTTCAAAATTTGAAGAGCAAACTAGGAGCCACCCTCTACATAGGATCTCACAACAAGTTCAACTTAGTTTTTCTCCAAATTGCTTGTGTCATTCTAGGTAGGGTCACATTTAAACCCTTTCTTTATGTTATTTGATGGCTAGGGTTTCTAAAACATTGAAAATTTGCATGAATCAAACCCCATCTCCTTGTTGAAACCTCATCAAATCCTATGCAATCATTGGCCCCGCATGGGCAATTTTCTGCCCCACATTGAAACCCTCGGCGACGCTTAGAATTGCGTCTCTGCATTTCATGTAGATTCTCGATTCCCCTTCACCATTATTCATGTGGCGAATGAGCTTTTGTGGCCCGCACCCTCACCATTGTCATCCTAAATCACATGTGAAATCTTGGCAAAATCGCTAAGTCCTTAACCTAATATGGGAGTTCCTATGTAGGCTGCGGCATGCTGCTCCCTGTCATCTCATCACCATTGTTTAGCGGCAAGGTCACGCCATCCACTCGCATTGCGGACTTCACATTTTTCATTTCCTTCCTCATCCTTGGACTCTACCTAACAAAAGTGCTAAGTCAAACTATCGTGGGCTAGCCTCTATGGGTGACCACATGCGGACCACCATCCCTTTGAGGTCGTTCTTTAATGACGAACATGTCACGACGACCTGATGGTTTCTTTCTGCATCTCCCAAATTGATGAAACCCTAAGGAAATTCACTACGTCCAAACCTTCCATGGGTCCCGTAGTGTAGACTTCCACCTACGGGTCATCATCCCCCAAATTCTGCTACCTAACTGCTAAGCTCCAAACATCCTTCAACCTTACGACACCCACACATCCCAAACCCACGAAGCATCAAAGCCTGATCCAACAACGCCAAGTACCCTGTAACCCATTTTTGCATGTGCCTAATCATCTCACAAGGAATTTGATCACCAAATAAACAATGTCAAATATCTGCTACGAGTGGCCACCTACGGGTCTCTGTGGCCCCAAAGCCATTTTCTCACTACTTCCATCCTGATGGCTTTCGCCTTAGGGAAACCCGCATCCCTAAGCCCGCATTCACCTAAATGATAAAGATGAACTCCAAATGTTGAAAAAGGATGAATTTCATGATCTTTTAATGATGTATAAACAAATTTGATGCTTGATTTGCAGGATTTAATCAACACTCACCTGATTTACATACGGATGCACTTACTTCATCTTTTGCATGCAAGATTTATGGAACCTGTTGTGGGTCCGTCAGGGAAGCCCATGGGAAAGAGTGACAAAGGAAAGAAGCATGCAAGGACTCCAAGAGGAAAGGAAGAAAAGGAATAAATGAAGTATCAGTTCCATGAGGTGGAGTGCACCTCCAATCTCACCTCCACCTAGGACACAGTCTCAGACATAGACCTTGGGCATGTGAACATTGATGAATTCAAGCAAAGGGTGATGGTCAACCTTGCTACATAATATGTTGTGTCACAAAGGATTGCATATGAAATATGCCAATGGAGATCTAAGGCTACTAAAATGGAGGATCTTATTCATGAATGCATGCCAAAGAAGTCAGCGTTGAAGAATCAGGGAGTTGTCCACCAGAATCAAGAGCAAGAGGAAGATGTTCTATCCAAATGATGATGGTAAGGAGATGACCACCAGGATTAGGAGAAACATATCTACCTCTTAGTAGCACAAATCTATAACAAAATTGACTTGACCAAATGAAGAAATACTAGAAACACATCAACAAAAAGGCATATTTCAACAGTTTCTAGCTACAATGAAAGAGGCAACTAAAAGACAAAATGGACTACAAGACAAAATAAGGAAAAAGACAAAAGTCTATTTTTATATTGTGAAATATTGGGGGTAGGTGAAATGCTAGTGCAAAATGAATTTGATCCACATAATGAAAGTTAATCTTTTCCATTCATTTTTATTTTGGAAAACTATAAATAAGGGTCTCCTCTCATTTTCAAAGAGAGAGTTGAGTTGTGTAAAGGCATGCTGCAAAAAATTAATTAGAATAACATTGTTTGATGGATTCTTGTTTTTTCTCCTCATGTGTGCATGATTCATCCTCCCAATCTTATATTTTAGCTTTGTTGTTCTAGTTTTAAGTTTCTTTTAGTTGTTAGTTCATGTTGCACTTTGATGGTGAAGAATGCTATGGTGTTGATACCTTTCTTGCTCATACTTTTTGATGTCTCTTGATGATAAAAAATTGTGTAAAGTTAGTCTGAGCATTACTTCATTGTTTCACTTATGTTCATTTATTGTTCATGCTTAATGGTGAATGGATGGTTAAAAATCTACAGACGTTAGAAGATTGCACTAGTTTCATGATACTGTAGGCTACTCTTGGTTAAGTGGAACTTAGTTTTAGGAAGGTTGTCCACTGTAGCATCCTCTGTTGTTACTGTTCAACATTAGTTGCAGGTTTAGGAAACTTCTTATCCCTTTTCCCTTTGACCTTTCTTTGAAAACTAAAGTTACAACAAAGTTCTAGCATCATTGCAAAGCCAAATTTGATGAGTAAAGAGGAGTTTTAGATTGTTGTCCTGGACTTGCAGCAGTTGTTCTTCATTTTCATAATTTGAAAAAACTCCTACAAATCCAATTCCCTCCAAGCTTAGTGACCATACATGCCCTTTGTGATTACCAGCAAATCACATCAGCCAACAGAACAATTCCAAGCTTAGTCATGACCTGACACCCAAGAGACCTTGGGATGATTTTTAAAACTTAGCTGCAGAAATTACCTTTCAAGAGAGGTAGCATACTTGTGTGCTTCCTATGTTGAGAAAGTGCTAAAAATACCCATCAACACATCTGTGTTGGAAGGGGGTTTTGAAGAGCTCGCAAACATGTTAAATACAAAACTCAACACCTGTGTTCACCAAAGTTTGAAGGAGCAATAACCAGCATCATAGGAATAATGACTACCTTGCAAAGTAGCTGGCATATTTGGGGTTGACACCAAAGAGATTTGGCATCTATAAGAAATGAATATAACACAAGCTGGGAGGGTTTCAGATTCTAAGAAAAGAAAAAATCTAAGATAATAACTTGTAGGAAAAATGGCTTTAAGGATATCTATAAAAGTGTGAAGCTGTCAGTGGCTCTAAAGGATCAAGAAACATGAAGAATGGAGGTTTTTTCATCATTTCTTCTCAAAAAAATGAAAAAAATCACAGCATTTTGTTCAAGAGAACAACTTACTAGTAGTGAGGATGTATTCAATCATGCAAACAGTCCAAGGAGCTTCAATCCCTTGGTAGCAACAGCTACAGATGAAAATATTACCAGTGAAAGTGAATGAAAATGAGCCCGTGAGCACAATTAGGGATTATTTTGACTTTCACAGAGAAAGCCCTAATGCTAGACGACCCAAGTATTGGGTTATTTTTCACATTTATTTCATAAATTATATGATGATTAATACCTAAGCCATGCTCAAGACTTTCTTGCCAAATACCTAGTGAGAGATGAGTCCATGAGAGTCATTAAGGATAATTTATTTTTTCCCCTTGTGTTTTTGCATGAAGTTAAAACAAAAATAGATATGTAAACAAATATTAAAGGTGATATTTTAGAAATTACCTTAATATTTTTCATGTAATACATGAATAAACAATCACATAACACTTAATAAAGTAAATCATAACTGATTGTCTGTAATATTTGTTCAAGTAGTTTATTCTTTTCCCAAAATCATGCAAAAATAGGAGTCAAACTTAGGTAAATTTAGAGTTCTCTTTGTTCAAGTAGCTTGAGAGGGGGAGTTTGGAGCTAAATTAGCTCAAATTGGAGCAATTATGAGCCCCCTATTTTAGGATTTTCTACTTTTCTCGTGAGATGGATATTTTGGAGAGCAGTTGACTATAGTTGACTTCTTCTTCTCAATTTAGGATTGATTTTGTATTATAGGAGGGAAAACTTATGTTTTCCTTAGTTCTTTCTTTTTGTCCTCCCTTGCATGTTGCAGAGAGCTTGAGAAGTTTTGTAGCTAAGATATTTTCACATTTTATATACAACAATAATTATTTTATCTCATTTTGATCAGTGTTTGTAGAGATTCCTTCCATTATTCAATAGAATCAAGTGTTTACCTTCTTATTTCCAGGTGTTGTGTCTCTTGTGGATGATTTTGATGCAAATTTGATGTGTTTAAAGCATAAAAAACCTTTAAATTTGTGTCTCATTCATAGTTTCATGTATACAAAAGTAGTTAGTAATCATAGGTCATAGGTTGTGCTATTGATTTGTCTTATCTTCCAAGTTGTGAAAATCATGTTTTCCTTCAAAAAATATAGGATTATCAAAGCCCTTTTATGAAATATTTATGTGATTGGATTCCCCAAACTGAGTTGTGTAAACAAATCCTTAGAGAAGTAGTTGTGAATCAAGCTGATGTAGGTTAATTACATTTTGGTGCATCACCTCCTAGAATTAATTTTTCCTTTCATAAGCTATCCTTCTTCCCTTTGACCAGAATTTTTTTATTAGTTTCTAGGAGATCTAAAGCAGAAACAACCCATAATCTGTAGATTTATCTTCATCATGAGCAGCACATAGGCTCGAATATTTTTCCTTGTTTCATGGGATTTCTAAGCCTCATAGCTTAGCATATGGGTGCAATCCTTTGTGAAAACATAAAATTTAAGGTTAGAGTGTTCATGATACATGCACCATTCCTGCAGAATCTTTTTTTTTTTTTACATTGAGTCCACATGTATGCAACTAGTATTAAAGAAATAATTATTGCATGTGAATAGTTGAATGTTATTTGAATGATTGTCTCATAGTAGGCTTTGGATGTCAATTAGTTTGTTGGTGGACCTTCGACCTCCACACCTCACTATTCACACCCTCAAACAACTTTCACTCGGGTAACCTTTATTCATTAATGGTGTTGTAAAACAATGTTAGCTAGTTTTGGTAATTTTGCATGTACAAATCTAAAATAATGCTTGAAACTACATGAACTTAGATAACTATGTTCTTTAAAGTGATGGGTGCAAGAGAATTCATTAGTCTTTTAAATAATGCATCATAGATTTTGGATTTGAACTTATCATTTTCACTTTCCTTTCAATCTCAAACCCATTCACATATTAACTTTTTATATCTTATAGCTTTATCTTTGATGACAGTATCTTCTTTAAGATTGAAAACTATCATTTTCATTGTTTGAGATCAATCCATGTAGTTCATTCAACTTGCATCTATCTGTAGATACAAAATAATTCATTGTGTTATGTGATTGTGTTTTTAGATCTCAAGGGCATGTCATAATATTGCACAATCTCTAATACAATTGATATGGTTGCAACCTATTCATTGGCCTTGACCAAGCATGTTTCAAGGATTATCTTGATTTATTTACTAGCATTCTCAATTCTATCTTCCTAAGATTCTGTTAGGAGATTGCTTCTGAGATTTTGAACTTCAGATTCAATTTCCTCTAGTTTTTTTCCCATCCTTTCAACCTCCTGTTTGTGTTGTAGAAGGAATTTTTTTCATCCTCATGTGCCCAAGCTCCATAAACTCATTTACCTTACATTAATACTCTTCAAACTTCTATTTGAATTTAGCTCTTAATAACCTAATTTTATCTTCACTCTTGAGTTGCATTTGAGCCTCTGTCTTCTTAATTCTTTTCATTTCTTCAATCTTCATTCTCAATTAATTTAACTTCTTCTTCTTCCTGTTCCAATTTCCTTTTCAATGCTTGTTGCTCTATCTTTGGTGATTGTGGATGTATATTGCTTCTCAGCAAACAACATTGCCTCACCATCTTTTGAGTGTAATATGTTCTCAAAAACTTAAAGATGTCTCATTTTGATTATCTTTTCTACTCTATCCTAGAGATGACTTCTTACTATCTTCATCCCTTTGTGAAATTGCTACCCTCTATCCATGTTATGATAGTATTTTCTACCTATTTATGATTGTCCACCATCATATCTCAAGGTCCATTTACCATTACCATTGGAAAACCTCATGTAGTGTCCATTTACCATTCTTTATTAACATGATTGGGAGTCTCTCCTTGGCTATTAAGAGGCTTGTATTGGGCCAAGATGGCTCTAATTTTCGAGTCCATATATGATCTAAGTGTATATTTAAAAAACACACAACCTCCAATAACAACAGTTGCCAAGCCAAATAGAAACACCCACATTGCGGCCTATCCAACCTTTGCTTGTTGTCTTTCTTATGCAAGTATCATGGTCTCTTATATATAGGAGGTCATCTTTACAACTACATTCATAACTACCCCATGTTTTTTTTCTGCAACTATAGTCTAAGCATTGACAAGCCTTCTTTTCTTTGCACTCATCTATATCTTCACAATTGTTGACATCATCTCCCTTAAAAGCTAGGAGGACACTTACACCCACTATTCCATATTTCCAAACAAGCAAAATATGACTATCCATCTTGGGTATTGTGCCAACAACCACTATTATTGATATTGCATGATGATGCATGATTTAGACTATTCTTGTGATCAAGAATAATGAGTTCACTTGAAGTCTACAAATATAGCTTCTCATTGTCATACTTATGCTATAATGGTGACTGCAACCTTTGTTTTCATTTTACTCATGAGTTACCCTTATGCCTCTACCCCTTATGGTCATGATCACTATCCTTGTATCCATTTGTTTTAAACATTGGGGTGTAAGGGTTCATGTTTATATATATTGAGTTGGATGCACTATATGAAGCATGATATTTGAAAGTATGTCTCAAATGAAACTTCAACCATGATATCCACACCAATACCTCAATTACAATTATGTTCAATAGAATTCATGTATTTCATTATACACTGAGAAAGTGGCCCACAATGAGATTCATACATGTGTATCAATGCTTTAAGGTAGTCCTAATCATCAACAAAAAGCTTCCCGTGTGGTTGTACAATAACACTCAGAATAAAAGAGGCCATTTTTTTTTATCTAAACTAAGCTTTTCTAATAATATTTATACTTGTATCAATGTGCAACCATTATGCCATGGCTTCAACAATCTTCAAAACCCCTATCTTTTGTCACAATTTTTCCTTTTAAAACTATTTGCAAGAATCACTATAGTGTTTGTTCCAATTTGTTCTAGTTTTTTAAGCATTGCTATGAACTCTTCATAGCTAATGTATCCATCATTATTTAAATCTATTTTATGCATAATACCACTCATCGTCGAATGCATTTTCTTTCCTAAAGAAATCTAAGGATATGAAAGATACCTAAATTCTCTCATTATAGCTTTCACACTTGAAACAAACTTATGGCATACCTGTCATAATGAGATTACATGCAAGGTTTGTATCGTGGGGATATGAAGATGACCTCCTTGAAACTTTCCAAATTTGGCAACATTGGTAACTCTTACCTCCATTTTCTGCAATGACCTTATCTGCTACAAGTTTGTATAAAGTACTTATCTACAAAAGGTCCATATTGAGACCAAAGGTCCATATCTGCTACAAGTTTGTATAAATTAGGTGAAATATATTTGTCATGATGAGGTCTCTCAATAAGCATGTTTGTAACATTCAATGAATATCAACAAGTTCTCCATTCTTTATGGATTTCATGGGAAACGTATGGTTATATACCTTAAAAAAGACCCCGATAACTACCTTAAAAGCAATCTAGAAATAGACATCAAGACAGTCCATAGAAATTTTCTTGGCATGACATTCATCATAATGAGATTACATGCAAGGTTTGTATCATGGGGATATGAAGATGACCTCCTTGCAACTTTCCAAATTTGGAAAAATTGGTATCTCTTACCTCCATTTTCTACAATGACCTTATCTGCTACAAGTTTGTATAAAGTAATTATCTACAAAAAATCCATATTGAGACCAAAGGTCCTTATCTGCTACAAGTTTGTATAGACTAGGTGAAATATATTTCTCATCATGAGATACCTGTCATACCTTATCGCATACCTATCATAATGAGATTACATGAAAGGTTTGTATTGTGGGGATATGAAGATGACCTCCTTGAAACTTTCCAAATTTGGAAACATTGGTAACTCTTACCTCCATTTTCTGCAATGACCTTATCTGCTACAAGTTTGTATAAAGTACTTATCTACAAAAAGTCCATATTGAGACCAAAGGCCTTATCTGCTACAAGTTTGTATAAACTAGGTGAAATATATTTGTCATCATGAGGTCTCTCAATAAGCCTTTTTTAACATTCAATGAATATCAACAAGTTCTCCATTCTTTATGGATCCCGTGGGAAATTTATGGTTATATACCTTCAAAAAGACCCTGATAACTACCTTATAAGCAATCCAAAAATAGACATCAAGACAATCCATAGAGATTTTCTTGGCATGGCATTCATCATTTCTTACCATGACCATGAGACCACATTACTTTGAGGCATTTTTCAAACAGGTCACTGCCTTGTCTATGCTTTTAATTAAACAAAGAAACTAATGAAAGTGATAAAAAATTTCATATTTTTTGTTTCATTTTCAGATGTTGACATCAAACATCCATGGCAATGTTGCTAGCATGATGGACCATGGATTTGTTGCATCAATAGCCAGTTCTGATCCTTTGAGAGAGGTATGCGGTAGATTAGTCAATTTGACATTATATTTTCTCTTATATGGTCTATTATTAAAAAATTTCATGATACTTGTATGTAGTTTAATTGCTATCTTGATGGTTGCTACAGGTGGTTGTCACTCTAGATCGTTGACATGCTAATGTTGTAAATGAACGTGATGATTATTTGTTTATGGTAAGTGATTATTTTGTTATATGTCATTCCATAATTCAATTTCTATATATTAACATCTATACTTCGTATTGTATCAGTTGAAGCTCTAGATGAGTGAAGAGAGGAGGACTACTGAGTGCATTCAAAAGAAAAAAGAACCAAAAGACACTCCATCCAGTTGACCGTCAAAGGCAACACATGAACTTTTTTCTTCCCCTAGAGGGAAATGAATATGTATTAGGTTCATTTGTTGTATGCCTACATGGAACTTCTGAACATATATTTTGTACTATCGATATATGTGAAATTTTATTTCCATATGGCTCTTTTGTAGTAAGCATGTATGACTTTATTGGATATATTGTATACTTTTATTGACATATATCATTGTATAGCCTTACGGATTTTTTATTAATGCAAATCTTATTTTACCATTGCTATTCTTGAATGATGTTATCATGTGTATTATGTAAATTGATGTTTATATCTGATGCTTAAACCTATTAGCTTCTTTAATAAACCATTCAATCTTCTTCTTTAGTAGGCCAATAATGCAT
This sequence comes from Sequoia sempervirens, assembly GCA_007258455.2. Lineage (NCBI taxonomy): Eukaryota > Viridiplantae > Streptophyta > Pinopsida > Cupressales > Cupressaceae > Sequoia > Sequoia sempervirens. The sequence continues at coordinate 42,907 of VDFB02100157.1, read as the reverse complement.
TTCTATATGAGTGTGCATTTCATGTGTATACTAGTGACTTATGTGTATTCATACTTTGTGACTTACATGATGTAATGGAGTGAATTTGTACCCCTTTCCAATTCTCCATTTATACCCTTCACCTTAAAAAAATTAAACCTACCAATGCATTTCCACTTCATCCACTTGCTCACTACCCACTTGGTGGTTGTATATAGTGTCAGTTGGGGAATTTTTTTCAAGGACACCAGCGCGATGCGTGGACGTCTGCACGACGTGTTGCCATCCTAACAAGATTATTGCCTCTAGAATCTGTAGAGGCGTTACACTTCTCCATTGACAACAAAGAGTAATTCCCCTGCACCCTTGACCGACCTCGAACGACTCTTTTGTGCTGCTATTAACTTCAAAACAACTCATTCTTCATTCATTTTGGATCTCTACACACTTCTTCAATTAGTTGCTACACAATTCTTCACACTTCTACACACTTTGGCTTCATGCTATTGAAGGATTCTTGATCACACTTCACTTCTTGTTGCACTTTTTCCATCATTGGAGCTATGACTTGGTGTCTTGGAAGACTGCTTCTTCATTGTTGTTGCAACGTCGACTTTTCCAAGCTTGCATCTTCCTCTATGTGCTTGAGGGAATCTTGATTGGGAAGGTGATATTGTTTCATTTCTCCATTTCCATAGAATTGTCATTTGATTTTGTAACATAGTGTTGTTATTATTTCTTGGTAGCACTTTCTTCCATTTCTTTCTTTACCATACTTTCTTTCTATCATGGCTATTTTGGCTAACTATGGAGGTGGGAACACTGAAACACGGGTTTGACTATAGAAAGCCCCAAAATAGCCCCAACATTTTTCCCCGTTCTATTGTGTGTAGGTGTTTGTGTACGTGTGGAGCTTGTAGGAGGCTGGACTATTCGTAAGTTATATTTCTACCACCTTTTCATTCTTTTCAACTTTCTCTTTTTAAGTTAAAGTATTCTTCTTGCTTTCTTAATAGTTCAACTTTCTTATGCTTTCTATTATGGCTTAAGATTTTGTTTATCAAGTTGTAGTAAATTCTCTGTCCTTCATTGACTGTATTCCATACTCTATGTCCATACGGATGCTAGTGCATCATGCTATCATCCATCTTCCATGTTGGGGTCCTCTAGCAGAGAGCTATCGAGGTCTCAGTATTGATTTGGGGACTTTCTCATTCGATTCCCTAAAACTCTCGAGTTTGCAAAAGGATAGAGGTAGATCAATCGCCCATCCTTTTCACCCTTTTGCAACATTAAAATTTCCTTAAACAACCCTTGGCATGAGGTAGATCAGGGCAGCTGATCGTTCTAGACCCTCCTATGACCCAAGGTCTTGAGCGCTTGGTCCCCCTCCACATTTTGGTGAACCCAACATGAAACTCGTAATATCCATTCCCTTATGTTGAGGTTCTCTTCCTTGTGTCTACATAGGTTGTGAGCTTGCACATCGTGAAGCTTTATGAGATTCACAACTCAGCCTACTACATCTAAGCACATAGTTAGAAGGAGCGTACGACACATAGAAATGAAATTTACAAGGGTCGCCCCAACGCTTTCCTCTTAGGAGATGGTATTGGAAGTAGAGACAAGTTACTTCGATGAAACCACTCATACCTCTACACCTCTTACTTCCCCTTCATCTCCACCTTTGGACAAGAATGAATCCATCCCTATTCCTACAGAGCATCTTATGGCTCTAGATAAGAGGTTACTGGATCTTGCAAATCACCTAGAGAAAGATCAAAGTATGGCTAGGCCCATAAGGGTTGCAAATGATATCACGTATATGTTGGGAAAAGATCAGACAGGCATAGAGTTTCTCCATGGAATTACTGATTTAGTGCAAACATATGTCCCCTCTTACAACCCTCGGTCAAGCATTACTCGAAGTCATGAGCATGAAGCCTATGAAAGATAGATTAGTGTCTTGATGCCCGTGACATCAATATGCATGACTAAAATAGGCCCTTCTGTTAACATCTCCACTCTTGATCTACCCCCTACTGTCAAAGAAAGTATGATACCTCTAGGATTTAAATTTCATCGTCCTAGGGGAAACCCTACTTTTGGTAGTAGAATCTTTGGTGGGATGGGGGATAGTGGTTCCAGTATGTCTGGTGGTGGCTCTGGCAGTAGCTCTGATGGTGGTCATGATGGTGGCTTTCACGCTGGCCATGGTGGTGGATATGACGGAGGCCATGCTAGTGGCCTTGGTGGTAGTTCTGATGGTGGACTGGAGGTAGTTCCAGAGGTGGTTCTGGTGGTGGCAGTTCTGGTAGATGTTCCACTAGTCCTTTGTCATCTTTTGACCCTATTTTGAATGCTCTTCTAGAGAATATGGGTCAAATGAAAAACCAATTGAAAAATCTATCTCAGGCCTGTGCCCAACCTATCTTTAAACCCTTCTTATGACATAGCCCATTTTTGGTAATAATTTTGAACACTTCCTTCCCTCAGGGGATGGAAATTCCTAAGTTTGAAAAGTATGGTGTTAAGAGAGATCCCCAGGCACATGTGTCAGCTTTTAACGTGATGTGTATGGATTTCTTTCATCATGGTGTTTTGATGGGAAAACTCTTTCCTCTATCTCTCAAGGATACAACACTTCAGTGGTACTCTTCCTTTTCTGACAATTCTATATTTTCATTCAACCAACTTGTTAATCAGTTTCTCTGGAAATTCTAGGCTAACATCGGTCCAAAGATGACCTTCTTGGATCTCATCCTATGTAGGCAGGGTGAGATGAGAAAATCACTATTTTCATTGCACGATACCAAGTGCTCTTTTCACAAATCTCTTACCTGCTACCTGACTGGGATATATAGAAGGAATTCATAGGCAACCTATAGCGAGCTTGGCAGGAGAAATTTTCCTTGATGAAATATCCTTATTTCGCACATTTATGTGCTACATTGCGGGAGTACCAACAGATAGTGGTTCAGTTCAGGGGATCCTCCTCATGCTCCCATTTAGAAGGAAAATCTATAGTGTCTATTTCAGGAAAAGGAAAATTTGTTGCAAATGTATTCACCGTGACTAACGATCGAGGCCTCAAGAACAAAATTTCACTAAACTATCTGAATCTTACTCCTCTATTCTACAAAAAATGTTGAAGGATAAGATTATAACATTGGAGGATTCTCGAACTCTCAAAGAGCCTTATCCTAACTAGTATGATGAAAATGCATTCTACCAATACCATCGTTTCCATGGGCATGATACCGAACATTATATGTGCCTGCATCATGAGATACAGGATTGCATCGACAATGGTACCATCCATCTCAATAGAAAGAAGCAGAATGTGAATAAGTCATTGGCTAAGGAAAATAGTGAGTTCCAGATTTATATGGACCTATTTCCCTCTCCTTCTGCAAACTTAATCATTGATCCTTGTGATGCTTCTCCCAAGGCCTCAACGTAAGTAAATATGGTCTCATTTACTCCTAATCCTCCCCCACAACCTAATGTCCCTTCTAGACATCCCACCCTTTTTAAAACCCATGGACATGTCGAATACCTCGGTGGTATCTGTCACGGTTTTCTCCTCTTCCTTCGTACCCTCTGCTTCATCTATGGGGATTTCACATCCTTCGATGAAGTGAAAGATGGAGGATGACCCCACTTGCAATTAGGGTCAGAAGAAGGGTTCACCTTCTTTGGAAGATGGTTCTGCATTGGCTTGTGTCGTCCTAGTGATGGAGGAAGCCTCGATGTCCCTGGAGCTCATCACGACCCCCAAATCTTTCAGTGAGGCTAGCAGTGGATCTCAGACATTGCCTCCATTGCTCATTAAGTTGACACATGGAACTCCTATGAAGTACATGTTCAACTTTGTAGATGATGTCTCAGCCTTATCGACAATCTTTACAAGATCGCTGACATTCACCTCAAAGGAACTGAGTGGAGAAGACCTCAAGGGGCTTTCTTCCTTGGGTCTAGTTGCAAAAGGGTCAGAGGGTACCCCCTTGATATTTCACCCTTGTAGGATCATCCACCCTCCCCTTATGATGATCCAAACTAGGAGAATGATGACCTCTTGGTTGATGAGGACTAGGGGGAGCCTCTTCTTTATTTGGAGATTAGATTGTGTGTGTGTATATTGTGTTCCTCCATGCTTGTTTTATATGCTCCTGGATGACCCTTATCACCCTCCTAGGTTCTTGGATACAAGAGTTTTTTTGTGTCGTAAAAATTCTTCTATTTGTCACATCATTCTTCTCTTTTTTTGTGTATTAATTTTTGACAACTAGGGACGATGCAAAGTGTTGGGAGAATTTAGACCTCCCTTCCACATTGACCCAATTTTTTATTTTTCATTTTGTTTTCACATACCTTCTTCACATGGTCTGATATAGTACAAGATTTATGACAGTTCATATTTATACTATTACATCTATCTATCTAAATTTATGAGCAACTCTGACCCCGAAATATTAGATCCCCCTGTCTCTTGTTCGTTATGTCCTTGTTTTTCCTTTCTTTCTATCTTTCTCTCTTATTTTCTTGCTTTGTGACGTTGTGGTGCTCATGTGTTGTCCCTCATGTGTGTGACAACACTACCATAGTTACATCTTGTCATGTTCTGTAGGCCACAACATCACTTCCAATCTTTCTTTTCTCTCCTTAGGATGTCACATGATTTTGTGTTTGACACACACCATCCTAAGGGGGGGCTATAATACTGCTTTTATTTTAAAAAGGTGCATTCGGTGGCCAATGAATCCCTTATTGAAAATCTCTATTTTTATTTTTAAAATTATCTTCAAAATTTATATTCTTCAACACCGATCCCTAGACGAATTTTTCTTTCATCTCAAATTCGTAAGATAGAATCTAGACTTACCCGGGTAGTGATCTCCTCACTGTGGTTTTGAGAGTCTAACAAGAAGCAATTTCCATTCCATTGATATAGTGTTATATGGTCAATGGAATGGATTGATTTTGATGTATTTTTCAATGTTAGTTAAGTGTGTGTGTGCAGAAGTAACAGGAATATGTAGTAGAGTTGCTATTACAAGGCCAAAAACTAAGTTTTTCCATTCAAAAATGGTGGTTTCAAACAGGGAAAAGAAGAAATATCATGTGCATGACCTTGGAGATAGTTTCAAATGCTTGGGAAGACACAATGAAGCATGTTTCAATGATTGGCCAGAGTATTGGAGGTTTTTAAGGGTGATATTCACAAAACCCACCTTGTTTTTGGGTGTTTTTACCCTATAATCAAGGGTTTGATAGATCAGTGAGTTTTTAAGTTTCTCTACTCCTAAAAAAGTTAAAATTCGGAGTTTTATGGTGTGACTAAATACTTTTTAATTTTTTTTGGAGTTTTGGAGTAATCTAAAGGGGGCCTCCTTTGTAAAATAGGCGTAAACTAGTAGCCTTTTTCAGCGTTCTGTCTCAGAATCTAATAGTTTCTGCAATGTAAGTCATGCCAAGCTTTTGATATGTTATTGTGGACAGAAAAAAGGTCCCTAAATGTGTCTTTGGATCTTGGAATTTGAATCTGGTTTGAGTGATTCACCCACTTTAGGTTATGGAGTCTTAATTGGCAAGTGGTGCTTTGTTTGCATGGATAATGGTAATCTGATGAAACGGTGACAAAAGGAATTGTTTGTGGTTGGAAAATATTGCATTCATGTTGATAAAAATGTTTCAAATTTTTTGATAAGGTATAGAAGGAAGTGTATGTTATTTGATGGTTTGGGTATGGTAATTCTAATGTGCTTGAATGGTGTTTTGTGTGCAAGAACTTGATAATCTAGTGGGATAGTCTTGTGAGGGATGGAATTGGTCTTAAATCTATCTAGTATTGATAGTTATGATGAACCAATGCTCTAGAAGAAATCCTGAAGTAATAATTGTCATTTTGATGTCTTGATCAATATGGAATCATGGTGGTTTTGGGTAAGCAAGATGACTGCATATTGATAGAACAGTGGCTTGGAGGTCTGAGTAAACAGAGGTGTGGTTGTTTTTTCTTGTTTATATCTGAAAATATAATGACATTAGAGATGTATATGTATAAAAATGGTTTTGGTGATGAATAAGAAGCCTTGAATCTGATAAAGAGATGTACTAATGATGTGATTTGTTGAGTTTGAGAATCTGATGAATTTTGTACATGAAAGTCAATTGTGAAAGTTTGTTTTTCAATTTGATCTTCTCCTTATTTGTTTGGGATTGAAATTTCCCTAATGAAATGAGGTTGTTGAGTGGCTTGGTTATGACGCTCTACATCAATTTTACCTAGGTTTAGTAGCTACAAGAGAGTTTTACTAAAATTCTCGAGACAAATAGTATAAGTGCACAATTTTTTTGAGAAACATAAGTTAGGAGTGCAATTATCATTTACTTTAGGAGCCTTTACTTGTGCCACTATAGTTTGTGCAAGGGATTTGAGAGTAATAATTGATTTCTATGAACTAAAAAATGTGCAAATCAAGAGAAAGTTATGTCCTGGAGAGGAGAATAGAGAGACTATTAGGATCCACCCATCAGAATGGATCTCATTTGGTGGATTTATGGACTTATTATCAAGATGATAGTGACAAAGAGGAATTTACAAGTTAAAATTGAAGGAAATGAGAAAACTTAAGATAGGAAAGTTTTCCTTTAGATCTTACAAATAATTAAAATGTGTTGAATCTTGTTTATAATATTTAAAATGTAGAAAATTAGCCTCTCCTATTTGTAAACTAGGCATCAAAAGAAGACTATCTATAAAGAAGATAAGAAAAAGGGTTGAAGACTTCAATTTATCCAAGTCAAAGGACAAGCTAGAGAAATCCAAGAAAGGGAATGCAAAGAAAGGAAAGAGACAATATGAATCTTCTTCTACCACTAAGGTGAAAGGAAATTTATAGCCATTTAAAACTATTTCCAAATAACCCCAAGAGAGGAAAGAAGTTGTGGCCTTTTGAAGAGCAATTGAAATGTACAATGGAGGAATAGTTAAGAAGCATGAAGAAGAGAAGAAGATTTTGATGTAGAATCAAGTCTCTCTAAGATGGAGAGTTCCATTGAGAGTCTTTCTCAATCCTTGGAGAGGACAAGAAGCCTTATGCAAGTCTTTCTAGCAAGATTGGGAAAAGATTCCAATGAAGGGGAGGAAGAACCAAAGGTGAAGAGGTGTCTCCCAAATAATCCACTAATCAAAGAAAAGGCCAAATTTGAGATACAATTGTTCTAAGGTGATGTAGATGTAGAAAAGTTGGCAATTGGTTAAATCAACTTAAGATATATTTTAGCACATATATTTTAACTTTTGAACAAAAGATCTCTTTTCTATACTAAATTTGGTAAAGAGTTCCTTAAATTGGTTTTAAATTATCTTTTTTTTCATGGATTGAAAATAGACTTCAATAAATTACTAGGATAATTTTAAATAATTAACTAGGAAACATTTCCAACTAATATTTTATAAGTAACAAAAAAGTATGGAATGACAATGTATTAAGCAACAAGAAGGTGAACATGTACAATAATAGACTAGTAAATTTTAGAAATTAGTTATACAAATTCCTTAATGTAAAAATCTTAATGAAGTATATAAGAGGTTTGCATAATATTTTCTATAGGTCTATGTTGCTTTCTAAGTGGTTTACACAATAGCTTTCCATTAAGTTTTTGCCTCTACTCCTCGTGGCACAACACGCATGACTAGTAGATCTTACCAATTCCTACTAATTTTCCCACATCTTCTTGAAAACCATTTCCTGCATATTCTAGGAAGCTTCATGATGTGCAACAAAGGTTTTTCCCTTGATTGACAATGTTGAATTTACATGGTGGTTTCAAACAATCAATCAATGATTTTGTGACTTGTGTGAATGTTTTGACAAATAGGAGGCATATTCCAATGATGAATTTACTAACATCAACATGACATCATTGTGATTTAAAAATTGTATGACCCAACAACCTCCAACCCTAGTTTTTGTAACCTAAAGGAATATTATTTTCCTTTTTGGAATAACTTAGGCACATTATTTTAAAAATCAGAAAATGGGAAAACTTTCAGAGGTGAGTGCAGGGCTCTTTAGAAGTTGAATGGTCATCCTCCATTGCAACTCCATTGAGCTTTTTCATTTAGTTAGAGAGCTCATATTGGTATTCTTCATCGTTGTTGGTCCAATTTCCTTCTTGGTTTCTTTCTTTTTCCTGATTTCTTGATTATTGGGTTTCTTATTGGATTTATCTGATTTGGGTTTTTTATTAGTGGTGTTGGGGGTGGTCGGGTAAATTTTCATATCTTATTGTTTGCTTATAAAAAATAATTTTCTTATTTTGAATTTAAATTTTATTCATTTTTATCTTTGGGTGATTCCTGGCACACTCGTAGCTTTTATGAATCCCACAAGAGTCTCAGATTGATCCTTATGTGGCATGCATGAAAGGAAATTTTGTTGAATGAATCAAAACAACTGGGAGGGGGGTGAATCAGTTGTAGAAAATTAAAACATCAAAACCCTCAACAATAATCAGATCCACATGCATTCATTAAACCCTTATTTGGTTAAATTCATTAATCATGAAATGCAAATGACAGAAGCTAAAATAACAACACCATACACAAGAGAACACTAGATTTATGTGGAAATCACAATGAGGGATAAACCATGGTGAGGATTAGCTCACAATATAAGTAATTGCAAAACTGGTACAAGGGCTCACTGCTAGAATAGGACACATTGTCCAAAAGGGCTCACAGCTAGGGCTCACTACCACAAAAAGAAATACAAGAAGATAGAAGAGAAATGTTACATAGAGAACACTTACTCAATGCAACAAGGAATCCACCAAAAAGTTCCAACAATATCTCAGCCTTGCTTAAATGATTTTAGACACCGTCAACTCACTACTTTCAAGAATCCAAACACTTGAAATTTGCACTGCTCTAGTCAAATTCACATCACTCGCATTGATCTCGCATCTATCTTGCTTCTCTCTTGCATCTAGCAACAACACCACTCTTATTTATATCAACCTTAACTTTGAAAATCTTCTCCAATGTCAGCAACTATCTATTATACTTACAAATTCAAAATAGGTCGGCACCTAAACATTCTCGTGGTGGATAGGAATGAAGGTTGTTAGAGTAGGTTTTTTATTTTCCTTATGTTAGGGGTATTTATTTTTTCCTACAAATTATTATTTAAGCTTGCTTAGGTTTATTAGATGTGGTAATATGAGGACATGTGGAAAAATACAACTACATGTGTAACTCTCTCCCCACACATGGGTAGTTGAGTTACACATCCTCTTTTGGCTTGTTGTGCCACCTCTCATAACCACTATTATGTTCTTACCTAAGTAGGTTATGAGGTAGTTGGGTTTCTCACCCTCTTCTAGCTTTATGTGCCACCTCTCTCCTATCTTCAATTGAGGAGGTTATGCCACATGTGTTTTCATTTACCAAGTAGGTGATAACCTCCCACCTTTTATGGGTACTAGGAGTTAATGCACCTCTTGGATGTATTTTCCCATATTATTTTATATATTGAGAACTCTACTCTCACCTTCACTAGTTTGGCTAGTTCTATGGTTGTTTGGTGAGAGTCACGAGAGTATTCTAAAAATTCTCTTTCTTTGTCTCCATTGTTCTCTCATTTCATATTTTCTCTTCATTTTGCTATTTTGATCTTTGATCATTTATTGATTGGAGTTGCATGTGATCTATGACCAACATCGAATCTTGGCTCGATTCTCGCTTCTCAAAGAATATAACAAAGGTGACCCAAATAAATCCTTAATTCAGACCCAAATAGATCCCAACACACCTCAACACGCTTCCACAAGCTTCACATGTAGTGCTAACAAAAGGTCAACCAATACCTGTGTTAAACACCATAGACATTAAGTACACTCTTCCTTAAATCAATCTAAAACTTTTAGACAACAAAATTCACTTGAATATGATCTAGAATAATCCACAAACTACTTGAGATTCATCAAATACTTCATACAAACATGCATCATACAAATACTTCCATTCAAAACAACTAATAAACCTTATTCGCACACTGACATATGAAACTCACTTTGTACTACACCAAATCAAATAAAGCCTTGAAATCTGAAAGATACAAACATTATAAGCACCTTCTCAAATCTGCACAACCTAAAGCCAAATATTAGAGAAATCTGAAGCAAATACATTTCTCTCAAGCCATAGAAACATCACTAAAAAATTGGTTCACACACTAGTGAAAATATATTGCATTGTACAACAATTCAAAAACCCAAATTTTGAATATAGCAACCTTTGACAACCATGAAAAACATATCAGATCCACACAAGCATAGCCTCAATAGAGAATAAATGCGGAGCACATTTTGAACACTTGTACAACACATTTTACTTTGTCTATCAAATTTTCTCAAAAGCACTTGGAAACCAAGTACTGGAGACATCATCTCAGCTCATTACTTCATTCCAGCTCATCTTAAAACACTACAACAAAAAGATAGCTCCATGTACTCGCAACACTTCCTCAATATCTCAACTACACATGCACAACCTGCAACAACATGTTTTCCTCTTTTTTCACAATTTTCTCAATATCCTCGACATCTTCATCATGAAACAACTTCCTTAACACATAGTTGAAATCAATGACAACACCAACCTATAGACTTCCTGTTGACATCAATGACAACACCTTCATTATTGCAACAATACCCCCCTTTTTCATTGATGACAAAACATGATGTGAAAAACCACCAAAGACAATATACACATTATTCTTACGCACTCTCTCTTTTTACAAAATTTTCTCTCCCCCTAAGTAGTTAAACTTTTTCAAATGATACTTTCTCCCAATTTGACATCATTGGAAAAGGAAAAAATGTTTTTCATTATTCTCCCCCTTTGACACAAGACCGAGATACTTGCTTTGAATACTCCCCCTTAGGAGTACACCCAAATAAATCAACAACTCAATGACAACACACGACACTACCTACTCCCTCTGAGAGGTAGCCAACAACATCAATGCATAAAAGAGATAGATCCATAGATCCACTGGAATGATGCACCTCCATATGCATCAAGTTTAAAGGAGGGGAAATAACCCCCAACTTCTCCCAAAGATACTCAAAAGTATCCTTAGGAAGAGCCTTAGTAAATATGTCAGCAATCTGATCCTTTGTAGGTACATACTCAAGCTTCACCTCATTCTACATAACCTTTTTCTCTTAGAAAGTGATACATAATTGATATATGATTTGTCCTTGAATGCATCACTAGATTATTTTAAATGTTAATTTCACTTGTATTATCACAAAAGAATAAATAGGCTCATCATACACTATTTTGATATCCTCCAATGTTTGTCTCATCCACAAAACTTGTGTACAGCAGGATGTTGCTGCAATATACTCAGCCTCTGCAGTGGATAAGGAAACTAAATATTTCTTCTCACTCAACCATGACACCAATCTAAATCTGAGAAAGAATGCACCACCACTTGTACTTTTTTTCTCATCAACACAACTAGCCCAATCTGCATCTGTATAACCACTTAATATAAAATTAGTATCCTTAGGATACACAAGCCATAATCTAGAGTACTTCTTAAATATCTGAATATCCTCTTCACTGCCACAACAAGTGCTTCTTTAGAATCTTCTTGAAATCCAACCACAAGACAAACTACATGCATGATATTTGGTCTAGTAGTAGTTAGATATAGCAATCCACCAATCATAGATCTATATTTTCTCTGATTGGCCTTAGTTGAATCATCATCTTTGCTCAATTTACAACTAGCCACCATAGGAGTGCATACCGGTTTGGAATCATCCATTCCAAACTTCTTCAACATCTCTTTGACATACTAAGACTATAAAATGAAAATCCCTTTATCTATTTGATTGATTTGTAGCCCAAGGAAGAAATTCATCTCCCCAAACATTGACATTTCAAACTCTTTTTGCATCTCTTCAGAAAATTTCTTACACATAACTTCATTTCCACCAAAGATAATTTCATCCACATATACAATCACTATCAAGATTTTGTCTTCTTTAATTTTCTAGTAAAGATTACAATCTGTGGTGCCCTTGTTGAATCCTTATTGTATCATATATCTATTCAATCTTGCATACCAAGCTCCGAGAGCTTGCTTCAATCCATACAGTGTCTTCTTCAATCTACATACCATATTCAGTTGCTCTAAAAATTGAAATCATTCTGGTTGTTCCATGTAAACCTCTTCTTCCAATTCTACATTCAGAAAAGTAGACTTTACATCCATTTGATAAAATTTAATGTCATGTGTTGTAAATGCCAAAAACATTCTAATAGCTTCCATCCTAACCATAGGAGAAAATGTCTCCTCAAGGTCTATTCCTTCCACTTGTGAGTAACCCTTACACACAAGTCTTGCCTTATTTCTTACCACTTCTCCATTCTCATTCAACTTGTTTTTGAATACCCACTTAGTTCCAATTATATTCTTGTTTGTCGATCTAGGAAACAATTCACAACTTTGATTTTTCTCTATCTGCATAAGTTCTTCTTCCATTGCCTTCATCCAATGTTCATCTTTACATGCTTCACTCACTATTTTAGGTTCAACTTTAGAAAGTAAACACAAATTTTCCTCAACTTTAACAACTTTACTTCTTGTCAATACTCCTTTCCTTTTGTCTCCAATAATTTATTCTTCAGAATGATTCTCTTGAACATACTTAGTGGTCTTAGGGGTCTTCTCTGGAGCTTCTTCCTCTTCATTCTACACTTCTTTATCATCTTTTCTTCTTCTACTTCTCTGCAATCAGGTTCATCTAACACATATTCATCTACTACAATTGAATTTTGTAAATTCTCATCAACCTTAACATTTGCACTTTCAACTATCTTTCTCAGCCTTTTTTGTAGCATTTGTAAGATTTGATTTTAGTAGAATATCCAAGGAAGATACCTTCATCAGAACTTACATCAAACTTTCCTAAGTTTTCTTCTTCTCTTTTGATATAACATTTGCTTCCAAATACTCTAAAGTACTTGATAATAGGAATCTTCCATACCATAACTCATAGGGAGTCTTTGTGTTATTAGCTTTAGCTTGAACTCTGTTAAGTATGTAAACAATGGTATGAATATCTTCTCTCCAATAGACTTCCAATAGATTTGCTTCTTTCATCATAGTCCTAGCAGCTTCTTGAACATTTCATTTTTTCCTTTCAACAACTCCATTCTGCTAAGGAGTTTTAGGGGTAAAAAGTGCCTCTTTATGCTATGAACTTCACAAAACATGTTAAACTCATTGGAGGTGAGTTCTCCACCTCTATCAAGCCTCAAGCATTTTATCTTCACATTCACTTCATTCTAAACTATAGCTTTAAATGCCTTGAATTTATCTAGTGCATCAAATTTCTTTCTAAGAAAAGTAACCCATGTGTCATTCTAGAATAATCATCAATCAAAACCATGAAATACCCATTATCTTCAAGACTTCTCACCCTTGTAGTACCACAAATATCTGTATGTATTAATTCCAGTAGTCTGATAGCAGATTGTTCCTTTTCTTTGAAACTACTCCTTGTTTGTTTTCCAAATTGACAACTCTCACAAACAACATTGATAGGCTTTGTGATTCTTGATAGATCTCTTACTACATGAACTTAGATGATTCTTTCTAAGTTATCATAATTCATGTGGCACATCCTCTGGTGTCATAACCAACTGTCACTAATCTGAGACATAAAGCAATGTCCATCAGTACCCTTAAGTTGATAAATGTTTCCATTTGTTCTCTTACTAGCAACAATCATAGTTCTGGACCCTTTTTTGATCTCACATGTTTCATCCTTAAACACAAGATTATATCCTTTCCTACATATTTTTCCAACACTCAAAAGATTATGCCTTAATCCCTTAACATAGTAAACATTATTAGTATTATGCTTTCCATCAAAACTGATTGAACCTATTCCAAAAATATTAGCTCTTGAATCATCTCCAAGTTTAACTAATCCTCCATCATATTTTTCAAGTTTAACAAACGTAATCTTGTCTCCGGTCATGTGATTAGAGCAGCCACTGTCAACAACCTAGTAACTATTATCCTCTTTAACATGAAAATAAAATGCCAAAGTACCTTCAACCTTATCCTTCTTTTTCAGATAACTTTCCTTCACACAACTTTCAGAGTTAGCAGAACTAGATTATTCTTTTATAGCCAGGAACAAGCATTCATTATCATCAAAATCTCCATAATCATATTCATCATAAAAAATTCTAGCATCTTCTCTAACATTGTAAGCTCTTTTAATCATCTTTCCCTTGTTCTCCTTATTCTTATTGTTTACAGCTCTTTTTGGACATCTTGAGGCATAATGACCAATATCACCACAACTAAAACATTTGAAAGGTAGTTTACCTTTGTACTTACAGGTACCCTTTTTCATATTTCTCACAAAATTATCTTCCACATCATCAAGATCACCTTCATTTGAATCTTCAATCTTTTCTAATTTTCCAGCCTTAAAAGTAGTCTCCACTTTTGTACCATTCTTTAAACCAAGATTTCTCATCTCAAAAGTTAGTGTACTAATCAACTAATCTCTAGAATAAGTATTAAAATTTGCAACTTCTCAATAATAGATACCTTTTCACTATAAGCATCAAGAAGAGTTCTAAGAACTTTCTTTACCACCCTAGGCTCTTTAACTTGTGCACCAAGACCTCTCATAGCATTTACCAATTCATCGACCCTCTGCATGTAGGTTGTAATTGTTTCATCTTCAGACATTCTCATAGTCTCAAATTTTTCCTTTAGATTCTGCAACTTTTCTTGTTTAACCTTTTCATCTCCTTCATAAATACTTTCAATCTTATCCCAAACTTCTTTAGTAGTCTTCAGATTCGTAACTTTAACCAATTCATAATTTTTTAAAGACTATTTGTAATGATAAATTTTTCCTTAGCATTTACCTCATGCGCCTTGATCTCATCACTTGTGCTCAAACCATTTGTAGGTGGAGTATATGTAGTCTTACAATCCTTTTGAATATCATATCCTTGGCATGCTAGGTATCCTTCCATCTTTTTCTTCCAGAATGCATAATCTATTCCATCAAATTTAGAGCAATCAATTTGCTTCGCCATCTCGAATTTACCTTAAGCAGTTAAGCTCTTCTCCAAGGAACCTTGCTCTAATACCAATTGTTGAATGAATTAAGACAACTGAGAGAGGGGGTAAATCAGTTGTAGAAAATTAAAACTTCAAAACCCTCAACAGTAATCAAATCCACATGCATTCATTAAACCCTTATTATGTTAAAGTGACTAATCATGAAATGTAGATAACACAAATTGAAATAACAACACCATACACAAGAGAACACCAGATTTACGTGGAAAACCCAATGAGAGAAAAATAACAGTGAGGATTAGCTCACAATATAATTAATTTCAAAACAAGTACAAGGGCTCAATGCCAGAATAGGATACACTGTCCAAAAGGGCTCACAACTAAGGCTCACTACCACAAAAAGAAATACAGGAAGATAGAAACATTATAAGAACATATGACACCTTGAAATATGGAAGATAAAAACATTATAAGAAACTTTCCAAATCCACACAACCTGAACCCAAACAATGGAGAAATGTGGAGCAAATAAATTTCTCCCAGGCCACAAAAACATCACTAAAAAATTGGTTCACACACTAATGAAAATATCTCGCACTGTACAACAATTTAGAAACCAAAACTTTGAATATAAAAACCTCTAAAAATCATGAACAACATATTTGATCTACATAGGCATAGCCTCAACACAAAAGAAACATGGAGCACAATATCAGGGCACACTCTGAACACTTGCACAATACAATTTACTTTGTCTATCAATTTTTTGCAAAATCACTTGGAAACCAAGTACCAGAGACATCATCTCAGCTCATTACTTCATTCCAACTCATCTTCAGAAACTGCAACAAAAAGATAGCTCATGGTACTCACAACACTTCCTCAATATCTCAACTACATGCACAAACTACAACAACCTATTTTCCTCTTTTTTCACAATTTTCTCAATATCCTCGACATCTTCATCATGCAACAACTTCCTTAAGACATAGTTGACATCAATGACAACACCAGCCTATAGAATTCATATTGACATCAATGACAACACCTTCATACTTGCAATAAAGTTGTGAGGCAGTTTATTGTTAATTAATTTGTTCCTATCCTTAAGTTCTATCTTTCATGACAATTGGAAAATGATGGAAGTGAAAGAAACTGAGGTGTCGATAGATAGTAATGTCGAAGTTAATGCTCAGAAACTGCCTATTGATATTATCAAGTATGAAATCCTTGTCTAGATCATTTGAGATATTCTTACAAAGAAGTCTTAAATGGTAAAACTCTTAGTGAGGCTCTTTCTACTTTTGCAACATTTGAGGAGGCTAATGGTAGTAGGAGGCCTTGTCGATGGAGGCAACAACATAAATGGAGAAAATAGTAAGTATTATGCTAACCCTCAATCCCTCTCTATTACTCCAAATGTAGATCTGATTCAAGATTTGAAATTTGAGGAAGGTTGAATTAAAAATATTTCCATTTTCTCTATCTATATGAATGTGAATCTACTGTTTACAAGGAAGATTTTTATAATTGGATAGCTAATGTCTGGCGAAAAAATTGGGGATTCATGTGTAATCTTGTAGGATGATTTACAAGGGCCTCTTCATGATGTTCTTTAAAAATCATGGGATGTAAGATAGAGTTAGTAAAAAATAATATTGGAACCTAGGAAGCTCAATGTTCCAAGTGGTTCCTTGGGAATTGAACTAAAATTTTGAAGATGTTTAGCCAATTCATCCCCAAGATTCATAAGCCTATAGTGAAGGATAAACCAAAGAGATATCCAAGGGATAGATTCCCACCGATGGTCCGAGATATGGAACCAAATCTAATTAAACCTCCAATAGGAACATATGATTGTGAAAAATGTTAATATAGTAGCAATGTAAGATGTTGTTGGGAATAGTTAATGTAAGTAGGACTATTTTCTCTTTTTCATAATCATGGTCAGTTACTAGTACTTTTGGTTTATATATGTAGTAAGCATGGTCTAAATCTTAAGGAATGCTAACGACATCCAAAGGATTGGGAGATTACAATGATAGCGGCCCATACCGGGGAGGAAATGGCTGCAAACAAGGAAGAGGAAGAAGAGTGGATGTTATCTTCTTCAATTGTGGTGAGTCAGGATACTTTGCGATGGAATGTTGGGGATAAAATATGAAGCAATGTGGATTATGTGGGGAAGAAGAACACGATACATTTAACTATGAGAAAGTGCACCAACATTACAAAAATGCGCAACCTCAAAAGGACAAACAATAAGACTCAAGCACCACAAGAGGGACCAGACTCCTTCGTGAAACACCCAAACCAAGAAGAAGGAACCAAACAATGCTAAAAGATAGTAAAAAATGAAGAATATGTAACAAAAGAGGATAGCACCGAAGAGGAATACTCCATAGAGGCTACACCAAGGAAAAAGGGAAAGGCCATAATGGTGACTAGGAAAGGCACAGATACCAGAAGAGTTAATACAGTAAATTTAGAGGAAGAAGAAAGCTCTAATGAAGAAGGGGAATTCCACCCTACAAAAACACAACATGATTAGGTAGTAAAACAAACTAAAAGAATCTTAGAGCAAGAACACAAGATGGAAATGGAGGAGAACAACTACTTTACAAAACAAGAGGTGAAGGCTCTCAAGCAGTTTGCAAAACTAGTAGGACAACATGACCTGCCCACCAAATGAAACCAATTCAATAGATATTGGAATAAGAGAAACATACCACAAGTCAAAAATGTGGGCAAACATTGGAAAATGAGACCAATCATGACCAAACTCCAGATCCACCAAAAAAGGATCCCTAAAATAATGGTCGATCTGGGATCATATGCCAACCTAATCCCTAAATGAATATGGGAATTACCTAGGTAGACTGACATTGGAACCAACTCCCTACAACATTAGCTTGGCGGGAAGTACCAGAATGGAAACAAAGGGTACATGGAAAAATGTAGAAGTGAATGTAAAGGGGGTGAAATAATCTAGACTTTCAGGTGGTTGCAATGATGGATACGTTCAACTCATTTGATGCATTATTAGGGCTAAGATGGTTTGTATATTCTCATGGAATCATAGATGCCTAGAAGGAGGAAATATCTTTTTCAGATGATAAAAGAGTGGTTCGCATACCCCTAGGTAAGAAACAAGAAGGACCTTATGTGGAAGAAGTCGATAGAGAATAATATGAGGACAATGAGCTAAACCTAGCTAAAATAAAGTAGTGTAGCACAAGACATGTGTGGTGTCGCTAGGAAGGAAGAAGAGAATAATAAATGGGGCTCTCACATGATTTGAAATATTTCTCAGGAAAGCTCTCGAGTTAAGCTGCCCAAATATTCTAGAGTAGGCAAACAAATACCCTATATAATCCAAATTGAGAGAAGCATCCCCAATGAAGCAGATAGACTGGCTAGACTACCGCATACTCTTACCTACACTATCGTGTGTTGATATAACACACACAAGCAAACCATAAAGAAATGAGACACATTTAAGACCTTGGTAAAGGCAAGATTTTTGTCAAAGGTAGGTGATTATGATGACATACCTCCCTATGAAGGCGACATACCACTAGAAAACACCTAAACGTATACAGATATTACTAGGAAGGAAACTATGATTATGATGATTGGTTATATATTCAATTTCTCTACTAGACATTGTGCCTGATGGAAAGAACTTGGTATATCATTCAGGAGAGAAGGGTAGAAATTAGAACATAGATAGAGTTGACCATAGTTTTCATCCAAACCTTTTCATTTTTCAACAAAAACCCTCAGATACAAACCACACTCAAGAAAATAAAGGGGATTATCTTCAGCCCAATGGAAGAAGAGGACACCATCAAAAGAAGTATACGAATACAAGGAATGGATGGAATGGGACATAGCTAGATTAGAAAGACACTACTGTGTGGTGTAGGATGATGAGGAAGAAAAAAAACCAAATATAGAAATTGGTTAGGGGAAAGAGAGATAGAAGAATCTACCACCCCAAAGCAAAAATACTATAATGGACCAATAAAATTAAAAGAAACAAACATGGCAGAAAAATGCAATCCTAAACTAACACACATTGGCAATTATTGGGATGAAAAGGTGGTTGCACAAATGATTGAAACATTAACCCAATTCCAAGATGTATTTCCTAAAAACTTTACCGAAATGAAAGGGATCAAAGAGGAAGTGGGGTTATGAAGATCCAACTCAAAGAAGGCACCAAATTTTTCCAAAAGAGACCATATAGACTAAATCCTAACATGAAGAAGAAAGTGAAAATTGAAATAGACAAGATGTTGGTTGTCAGAATAATCAAACTAGTAGAAGATGCAAAATGAATAAGTCGAATGGTAGTGCAAAACAAAAAGATGAGAGAAATAAGGGTGTGCATTGACTTTTGAGAACTAAACAAAGCATGCATACACAACTCATTTCCCACATCATTCACAGAGGAGATATTGGAATCAGTAATCGAAAGGGAGATTTATTCATTCACCAATAGATTATTTGGATACCACCAAGTGAAGATATAGGAAGAGGATCAACCCAAAAAAAAATTTGCTACCAAATGGGGATCCTATATGTATACAATTATTCCATTTGGATTAAAGAATGCTCTGACAATATTCAACTAAATAATTATCTATACTTTCAAAGATTTTATTCATGATTTTCTTGAAGTGTACCTAGATGATTGGACAGTCTATGGTTTAGTAAAAGACCATGTACAGGTCCTCCAGATGATGCTAAACCTGTGAAAAAGCATGTAGATTTCATTGAACCTAAAGAAATGTACATTTAATATGGGACACTCTTAGGCCACATTATATGTAAAGAAAGATATGGTAAACCCAATGAAAGTGGCCCTGATCTTAAATTTTCCAACACCAAAGAATGCTCTAGAAGAAAAGACATTCTTAGGATACACAAGATATCACAGGAAATCAATTAAAGGTTATGTTGGAATTGCAGCACCATTAGAGGATCTCCTAAAAAATAAAACTAGCTGAAACATTGAATGGAATGAAGAAGCCCAAAAATCCTTTGACACCTTGAAATAAAAAATTGTAGAGGCACCAATCATAATCTTTTTGAATTGGAATAATCCCTTCCATGTTCATGTAGATCCCTCTGGAATAGCAATAGGAGTAGTGCTCACCCAACCAAAGGGGAATAAAGATAATTCTATAGAATTTGCTAGTAGGATATTATCAAAAAATAGAACTACACCACCATAGAAAGAGAAGCATTGGCAATGGCATACACCCTACAAAAGTACTGACATTATTAACTACACACCACGTTAACCTTCTTTGTAGATCATGAACCCCTTAAATACCTACTCAACAAATTGGTAACTCATGGCCGAATATCTAGAGAGTTGTTACAATTCCAAGAATTTGATTTTTAAATAATGGTAAAAATTAGAAAGAACAACCAATGACCAGATTACCTATCACGGATTGAAACCGGTGATGAACTAGATGTATAGTTACCTGGTACACACTTGTTCTGCATTATAACGGTACCAAAAGAATTAGAAGATATTGTTATCTTGTTATCAACTAGAGAGTTCCCAAAAGACCTATCTCTGCAAGATAAACAATCACTGGCATGGAGAGCAACAACATATACCTTAATAGAAGGAGAACAAACCACAGAGGGAAAACCATCATCCTAAGAAGAGTTGACTATAACCATGAAAGAAAATCCATTTTTTAGGAAGCACATAGCGGGATTGTCAGAGGATGTAACTTCAGAGAATCTATCGCAAGAAGGGTAAAACTTGTAGGCCTATGGTGTCCAATGCTACATAAAGATGCCCAATTCTATGCAAAGGGGTGCAACATCTACAAAATGATAGGAAAACCTATCACCCAAGATGAGATGCCCCTAAAATCAATAGTGGCCCAAAATCATTTTGAGAAATGGGCGATAGATTTCACAGGACCAATCGATCCATTGACAAAAAACTAAAACATTCGATTCATTATAATCAACATGGAGTAGTTGAAAAAATAGCCAGAAGTAGAACCAACCAAAGACTGTACCGCAAGAAATGCCACTATGTTTTTATATGAAAACATCATTACTAGATATGGATGCCTATTAAGCATAGTTAGCAATAATGGCAAGCACTTCATAAACAATATGATAAAAGAGTTTCTATAGAATTTCATGATAACTCACAATAAAATCTCTCCATACCACCCACAAGAAAATGGGTCCAATGAAGACTTAACAAAATAATTGGGAAAGCATTAACAAAAATGTGTGATGGAAACCATATGGACTAGGATGTTAAGATACCAGTAGTACTTTGGGCATACCTAACCTCCTACAAAAGGACTAGAAAATTACACCATTTCAATTGGTATATGGTCTGGATGCGATCATACCCATGAATTTAATAATCCCTAATATATGTACCACACTAACTTTGCAGTTAGAAGAAGATAAATCATTAATGACAAGAATAGAAGAATTGAAAAAACTAGATGAATTTTGTAGTTGGAATGACAAAGGCAGAAAGCATGGCACAACCAAAACCTATGATGAAAACATTCTAAATAGGGGACTTAGTGCTACTATATAATAACAAATTTAAGAAACTAGGGAAGCTAAAAGTCTGATGGTTAGGACCCTATTACACTCATCACATTAATGAATCAAGAGTGGTCAAACTTTGACAACTAGATGGGACACTTGTAGTAGGACATGTTAACGATGCAAGCTTGCAACATTATTACCTACTGCTAGAGAAAACACATTAAAACCACCAAATATACATTGTAACATAGTCTCGAACTGACAAAAATCACACATCAAAATACACGTCATATGTCAAATCAAACCAATGGCTTAGAAAACCCATGGACCAAACAAAGCATTAAAGACTCAGTTACCAATCCACTACACTACAACTCATACCCCACTAACCAAAACTCTATAAAGACCCAAGTTCCTACTCCATTCTTCACAAATGCAATTGCAAGCAAAGTGTGCACTAATCATCTACCAAGAAAGATAGAAAATTTCCAAGAAAAGCTCTTTGAAAAATCTTCCTTGCACTAAAAATGGATGCTCTCATATTCATTCACATATCTAAGAAGCCCAAACCAACATTCAAATGGTTCCCATTCAAAGCAATGATAACTGACAAAGAGGGGGCATTTCTAGCAATACTGCACAATGTTGTCTACCTAGAATATGTCAGAAAATACATCCACAAACCCATTGCAAAAATCAACCACACCAAGCTAGAAGACCTTCACCGCCAATTATTGGAGGATGACCATAAATCCTATATGCTAGAGTACATAGAGATTGGCTAAAAGAGCTTGGATGTGTGGAAAGATTACTCAGACTTCTGTAATGAGGAGGAATGGGTTTGAATTGTGCTATGTCGAGTACATGACAACTTCATGTATTTAGACAAGCCACATAGAATCACAAAAGAGGCCATCCATGTTGTAACTGGGTTGAGAGTGGTAGGAGGGATTTTGGACAAAAAATCCATTAAAAACAATGAAGTAGAGAAGTTGACCAGAGCCATATTTGATGGCAAGAGATTGAGCTTAAAGACAATTACCAACCCTGGAGTCTGATATGTAGCAATGGGCATAGCCTACAAAGTTTACTACACCAACCGGGAAGACTCTACAACTGCCATCGTCATCCACACCGCATACCAAATGGTGGTCGAAGGCAAATAATTCGATTTGTGCAAGGTTATGAGTGAACAACTGTTGAAGAACTTGCAAAAGATCAAGAATTCTAGGTACCACTTCTGATACAAAACATTACTTATCTGTCTAATGTTTTATTTTCTGAATGAACTACCCAACTTCAAGGGTAAGGTCTAGCAACTCAACTAGACCATAGCTTCCCAAATTAAGTACCATACCCATCAATTTGAGAATTTTCAACCATGAAAAGTAGCATACTAGGGAGTTTTCAAAACCTTCTAGGAACAAATGCAATTAAGGAACCGGGTCCCCTATCTATCATCTGATCAATATGAAAATACCATAACTTTCTTGGTGGACAAATATTACACCTATATGGAAGCGATTAAGACTTGCACAGTATGGATTCTAACACTATCATACAAGGTCACCCCTCAAGAAATAGATGCCTACGTGACAACCTTGCTTCGAAACCCAAGGGATCCCAACACAGAGAGTTTCAAGACTTACCAAGAATTCATGGAGTTGAAGATTGACAAGGAGACACAAGAGGACTTGGAGAAGAATAAAAAGAAACTTCATAAGCAATGGGGCATGTCAGAAGGAGGATTGAAACCAACAATGGCTGCCCCGACACAATTAGAACCTTCCAACAGAAGGGCTACAAGGTCACAGACCATCCCACCGAGAACATCAAAGGACCTTCAACATTGACACCAACAGCCTCTCAATCTAGGAAACCACCACAAGCACCAAAAAGAACTCGACAAACAAGGAAAAAATAGAGGACCCAAAGGGAGAAATAGAATACAAAGGAAGCCGAGGTAGAAGAGATCTCAGAGGAAGAAGATCAAGAGGTCAAGCAACCTTTACAAAAAAATGCAATGAAAACAAAGGACTTTGAGCACTCCTCAAACCAAATCGAAGCAACAAAAGAAAGGACGAGAAAACCTAGTAGCAACAATCTTCAGTACTCTCAGGTGAGCCAATCAATGTGCTCGAATGTTTAATGCCATTGTTCATCATGTGATGCTACCACATATCCTTAAAATGCATGAGTATGATGAGGGAAATAAAGACAAAATAATTCAAAGCTTGGTAAGGTATGTAAATTACCTTAATAAAGGCCTCGAGGAGGAAATGAAAGAATTTGCAGATGAAAGTGTAGTAGCAATAAGGGAAAAAAGAGGTAAGGCTCTGGTCCATGATGAAGAATTGAAATAACAACCCATCTCGACAGTAAGCCCAAACATGATAGAAGAACAAAAACAAGCTCTAGCACAAGCACAAGAAAAAGAACTCCAAACTAAGCATTGAGTCGATAGACTCATGACAGATGATCTGACAGACACATAAGCTCTCTAGAAGGAGATAGAGGAGGCTACCTAGAAGCTCTATGAAGAAATGAACAAGGACTCAGAGCAGGAGGAAGGTTTGATTCCAAAAGATATTGTTCCTTAAGAAACCAGAGCTATAACAAAGGAGAAAATGGAGGAACTGGAAGAAAACACAAGGGGTTCTGGAGAAGAAACAATAAAGAATAAAGATGACTTTGGAGAAGTATCCACTCCATTGGATACTATCTCAACCATCAAAATTTTTCTAGCTCAACAACAACAAATACAACCAGCAACACATCCACAATTGCTCCAAGTACCATTGGTGGGCTCCCAAGTGAATCTATCTAGAATATCACCCATTCAGAAGTTACGACTAAGGGACATTTTCCACAACACTACCAGAGAAAAACTTCTCCAAGAACATGTGCAACAAACAGAACAGTTGCAAGAGGCCATAAAGACAATCCAAAAAGCTATTCCTCATCTTGGCAAGGATCAGTCCCTCCCTTTACTGCAACAACTACAACTAGTGGTCGGCTTACAAATGGACCTAACTTGCTAAGGAAGGAGGCCTAGGATGAACTTGCTAAGCAGAACATCTAGCATTTCATTAAGAGATGCACTACCATGCAAACTCAACTGGAGAAACAAATCAAATAGACCGAGGAAAACATCAAGGTCGTCAAAATAATATCACTTTTGCTTATAGTAGCCCAACACAACAAGGAGCCTCCAAAACCAAATCACATAGATGAATGATCAAATAGCACAAATGACTTACGACCCCCCACAGGACTTGACCAAAGCAATAAGGTTCAACATAGAGCATCTACACATCCAGCTCTAATAACTCCATAACCAACAAGAGCTGGTCAAAGAGCAATTACAACAACCAAGGGAAACGATTAATAACAAGTTGAGATTCCTCCAACTGATTTTGAAAGAAGCAAAGAAAATAACCAACATCACCATCCCAACCACTCTTTGAGAAGTAGAACATGCATTAGCCCAAATACAAGCACAAATAGGCACACTCCTACAGGAACATGCATGTTGGACTGCTATTTTTGCAAGACTGAAGATAGAATATCATAATATCCTTCTCAATTGAGCAACATGTCTTGAGGATAAGACATCATTTTAAAAGGGGAGATGAAGTTAGTAGGTCAAGGGCAGAAATATAACATACCATAGAGTATTGGAAGAAGACTGCAGTACCGGGAGAAGACATTAGTCACTAGGAGTCATGTCCCTTCAAGGGAACACATATATATATATGTCATACATAATAGATAGAGAGATAGAAATGTTAGGATAAGAAAGGATAACATACTACCAGAGTAAAGACTAGACCTGCCCTTTTCTATCTGCTATAATATAATATAAATGAGTTATAAGAAAAATATGTGAGTTATGGATGTATAAATATGTTCATTTGGCCTTGGTCTCGCTCTTTCAATCCTCTTATGAAGCCACTGAATATCAGACTAGTTTGGGTCTTACTGTCGAATCTCCCTCTCTAGTTTTGGGAGGATTCTTATTTTAAAGCTATTGGCAATGCCATTGGTTGCTTTTTAAAGGTGGACTCTACGTCTCGGGATCTTAGGCATACTATGGTGGCTCGTATTTTAATCAATTTGGACATCTCCAAACCTCTCCATGGTGATGTGGTCTTGATGGTGGAGGATAGGCCTTGGAAGCAACTTCTAGACTATGAGGGGCTCCCTTTTCAGTGCAGGAGATGTTTCTTTGTTGGTTATCTTGCCTCTAGCTGCCCTCTTGCTTGCCACAAGGGCGTTGCTACCCAATGGAAAGATGCTCTACCAAACCATCTCACGGTGGGCTCTCCCTCTTCAGATGGTCACTCTAGAGGTTGGGTCTCCTTAGGATCCTCCTTCGGCTATCCCTTTGGTGGAACTTTTGTTGCCCCGAACTATTGTCGTTGTGCTGACAGAGCCTACCCATCCCTCGATGAACACTTTTGTTGATCCTCTAAATGCTCCTGACTCCTCTTCTACGATGCCAGCTTCGCTGTGTGGTGGCTCTTTGTCCTTGGTGGTTGTTGAGGAACCGCTCATCTCACCTCGCTTGAGGGACTTCGATTCCTAGCCTTCCTAGTTTGTTGTCCAGAGAAAAAAGATGGCTCCCCAAACCATGGCCTCGGGTTTTGGGAGTCAGATATTTCACCTTTGATTCTGGGGTTGTCTAGGCCTCGTTCTTCTTCCGATAGGCTATCTGCCGGTTGTTCATTTTTTGTTTTTGTTCTATGTGTGGCCTATTAGGCCTATTTTTTTTATCTTTCTAGTTCATGTCATGTTTTGAACTAGCTTCTTGTTGGCCTTGTGGGCTCTCCGTGTAAAGGGTACAACACCCTGTAAATGTTGCTTTCTTTATCAAAAACATTTCTTTTGATATTATTATACTGTATGTCATGTACCTTATAGATTCCTACAGCACATGTGTTGATTTTCTTACTATATTCTCTAGGGTATAAACATATTGATCAAGGAGTACCAGGCTACAGATCTCTAGATTGTACTTTCCCGATTTCTATTGCCAACATGCCTAGTTGTCAAGACCCATTTTTTGTTTTTAAGGAATTTGTTATTAGATCTTTTAGCTTCTTCCTAAGTTACACTTAAGGGGGGTAGTAGAGTAAAAACGTATTTTCTTGATTAATCATTTAATTATTAGGTCTCTTTTTACACTAACATACTTAATCTTACTTAAGTCATGCTTTTTTGTTTGAAATCATTGGATTAAGACACATGTCATGATCTAACTTAATCTTCGCCTAAGGTTTCTTTATCATTTATCAAGAATAATTTATCATTATTCTATTATTCACAATGATTCACTTTTTTTGCATCAAAAGGCTAACTATTACAATAATTCTATCACGTTTTCACTCTTTGTGATGAGTGTTTTTTGCAAGTGATATTTGGGAGTTGTAGGGTTGAGGATTTAACTCCAACACTTTAATGTTTGAGAAGGTTTGGGATGGTATGATACATCTTGGACATTCCTTGGCAATGGAGATACCTTTCTAGGTTAAAAACAATGATTGAAAAGTTGAATATGATTGCATATTTGAATTCCTCTAGAAAATATTTACATTTTCAAAAAGGAAGGCACCTTGTTTCAAATAATTATGCAAAAGCTATGGCTTCTAAAAGAATTAGGTCGAAGATGGTGGATGAAGCAAGAAATTCATCATGGGAAGTGGCAAATTCAAATTCATCACAACATTTTTTACTTGCAAAAGCAACAAATTCATTTTTGTACAATTGTAAGTGTCATTTAGTGTCTTACATTGCATTTTGTTGGCTTACTCTTCTTTCTTGATGATTCATGTTAGAGTTGACTTAAGCATTGTTGGGAGTCAAGTCTTGTAACTCAAGCTTTGGGAGAATTTTGTGAGTGGTTTTTGCTCATTTTTATGATATTTTATTACAAAAGCTGGAAATTTTTGGGAGTGTTGTAATTGGTCTTTAAATAGTGTTTTCAAGTTGGAGATGAATTGTAACAAGCCTATTTGAAGTACATAAGTGAGTGTAACTCATATTTTTGTTGGAGCTTTTACCCACAAAGGGTTTTTCTATGTTATTTTCTATCTACATTTACCTTGTATTGTCTATGATTTTTGTTCTTTATGTTACATATGCAATATTTCTTGTAGAATTCAATCATTTAATTGTTCTCATATTCTAAGTCCTCAAATTTTGTAAGTTGATGACTAAAAGAGAGGAATATACTTATTCATTTCCAATAACTTGTTACAATGAAATTATTTCACAAAAAAGTGACATGTTACCTGTTAGAACCATAAAAATATGATGTTTTTACATATGATTTCACTCATAAATTTCTTGATTTGGTCCTACCATATGCATATTTCATCTATATTTTTCATCGTGTCATGCATTTTCCATATTGCAGTCCCCATCGGCATAGGTTCATGACTGTCTCCCAGACCCATGTTGCTTTTGTATTAACATGTGTTTGCTGCAGGCATATCAGTGTGACAGCATTAAGGTCTCCCCGATTCGCTCTTTTGCTTGTAAACGTCTATGTTTCCTATCGGCAAGACGTTTCATGTGTCGTGGTGAATGGATTTTACTCACTGGCAGTTATCAGCATTACTTTCATTTTTTTCGGTGATAGAGGAAGGGTATATCGGCATAAGTATTTTCACTGGGGTGAGGTCTCCCCGAATGGGTCGGGTCTCACTGACTTGCACTTATGAGGATTCATCGGCAGAGCTTGGGGTTATCGGCATTATGTCTTAGTGATGTTGGTTGTCTTGCCGACTGGTGATGGGAGAGTGTATCAGTATGAGTTGGTGTTTAAGAAGAGGTCTTGGCGATGTGAATGTCTCACCGACGAAGCTTTAGAGGGTTTCTTCATATTGGCTTTCGGTGAGAGATTTTGTCCGACATAACATCTTGGCGAGGTCTCCTTGTCTTGCCGATCTACAACATAAAGGTGTGCTCTTCGGTGAGACGTATGTTCTGCGATGTATAGTCTTGGCTAGCTCGTAGGGTCTTGCCGATAATGTTTAATGATTGGCTCGTCGGCAAGAGATGTCTCTTCAAGGAAGGTCTTAGCGATCACCGAGGTCTCACCGATGGAATAACATATGGGCTTTATCGGCATGAAAATTGGAGTGTCTTGGTGAATAGGAATGACTACAAGGTCTTTTGGTGTGACATGGAGGTTCTACAAGTGGTCTCCCCGATGTTATAAGGTCACAACGACACACGAGAGATAAAGGGGTTTTCGGTAAGACATAATACGTGTTGTATGACATCTCTCCGATATCACAGAGCTATAGCGAAACATAAAGAGGACAAAAGGATGCTTCCTGACTTCGGCATAGCAAACAGATGGTCACGGCGAAAGCGAATAACACAAAGAACATAGGAACACAGGTAGATAGCGATAAACGATTGAATTGCCTTCGGCATACTGTGGGGATGTCTTGGCGAGTGGTTGGCGAATAAAACAGAGATTCAAACACTGTGGGCCAACATATGCGAATTTCTAAATGTAGCTACTGGCCGACATGTGAGATGAGCCCAAATTCTATGGTTGGTTGACATGGATCTAAAGTGGCATGTCTGTTCAAATGCTGGTGTATAAATATGCATTCCCAATTGTAGAGGATGTCATCAGATCTTAGAATAGATACAGTAGATTAGGAATGGACACAGTAGAATAAAGTTCTCATTCCAGAGACTATGTTGCATGTTTTCAAATGGTGATTTCAATGAAATTCAGTTGGTGTGGCAGTTTATTTCTGGTGTCAATTGTCTGTTGAGTTTATTGAAAAGTATTGCTAAGCTGTCTCCATGTTGATTCTTTTTGATTGTTTAAATTGATATAACAAGTTTATTTTCAGTTTATCAGTGAAAATTTGTTGTATCTGTGTGGTTAATTAACTAGTTTTCTCAAGAAGAGATTAAATCCTTTTGGTTGATCACAGTAATCAGGGAGATTCATTTGGATTATTAAAGTAGAGCTTAGTGGTCATAATCTTGCATGTTTATACAAGTTACAAACAGATCATATGCCATCAATTTGATTTTCTGCCAAAATAAGTTGCCCACTTTTGTTTCATTTGACTCTGCATACCCAATAAGGCACTGGTCTCTGCATTTCATCATTTGATTCATTTAGTTTCTTTATATCTATTAATTGAGCATTTTAGGATTTGGATTAAGAATATTGCTATCAGGTTTGATTTCATTTGATTCACTTTCATCTGCCATTGTGAACGAAGCATTTCAGAGGGATAATCATAAGTTAAGTTTGCTTCATTCAAAAAGGTACACCTACCCAAGTTTAGCAACACCTAAAGAGTAGAAGGTTGAGTTCTCTTTTCCTTGTCTGTTACCCTAAAGCGTATCAAGAGATTGGTAGCCTCTTGAGGCATTCAACCTATGTTTTTTAGAGCTAAAAAATTGGCGACTCTGCTGGGGATTACATCAGAAAATTCAGTTGAAGACCATCATATAGAGTCATTGAAGAAAAGGATATAATTTGAGAAGATTCAGAAAGAGTGATTCTGCTAGGGAAAATATCAGCAATAATGATTTTCCTACTTTTGGAAAAGTAGGTGGCGACTCTGAAAGAAACATTGCATTTGTTCAAACATGAATGAAAGAAGATCTCAGTTCAGGGGAGGTCATGCTGGAGCTCCTCATGGTCAGCAGTATATGCCATGTCATCATACACAGCACTATGGTCTGATGTACTAGCATCAGTAACCACCTGGCGCCCCCCCTTATCAACACACAACAATGATAAGACAGTTTGATTTGGCAGGGATTCAATTATCCCCTTATCCAATGGATGGTAGTTGGAGAGGAATTGCTCCAAAGTTTACAGGGAGTGATGCAGTCACTGCTGAAGAGCATTTAAGAATTTTCAATGCTTTCATCCAAGATGTGGGTGTGCCCTATGAAGATTTACACATGAGGTTATTCATGATATCACTTCTTGAGGATGCTAGGGATTGGTTCAATAGCCTACCAGTTGTCTATATTGATTCTCTCCAAGGATTTCAAGATCAATTCCTCAAGCAATTTGGGAATCTAAGTGCGCCAAATGCTGCTCTTCATGAATTAATACACATTCAGAAAGATCAAAGTGATACAATTTATGATTTCAATCGGAGATTCAATAAGTTGCAGAATAAAATACCTCTCAGATCAAAGTTGCTAGACTCTGTAGAACTGAGTATTTATTTGAATGCATTTGATCCTAAGGCAGGGTATGAATTGAGAAATAGTTTTCCAAGAGATTTGGCTGAGGCTCAAAAGATGGCACTGACATTTGAAAACAATAGGAGGGTTGTAGGGATAATTGATAAAAGAGACAATTGTAAGGTTCCTCAGCAAAGCAACAATTACCAGTACAAGCAGGAGAACACATATAGGAACGAAAGGCCGAGGTTGCATGGCATGCCTTATAATACAGACTAGAAGGATAGCAAACCTATAACAGCTAGGCCTGGAAGCAAAGAAGCTCTTGATCCATTGACAAAGGGAACCTATATGGTAAGTAACAATTATGTGATTTTTGTGATAAACCACATTCCCCAGATTATTGTGTTGTAGCCCAAAGAATGCAAGAGGAGGGAATGCTGATGGAAACAAATGAAGAAGATCACACAGTATACTTGACCTCAAATACTTTTCACCATGTTGAGGAAGATGAAGGTGCAAGGCATCTTTCTTGCACACAGATTGTCACAGTGAAGGCAGGCTATGTTGTGAGGAATCCAATGAATATCCCGATTCTAATGATGAACCTGAGGATTTTGATCTGTAGTCAAGGGATTCTTCTACTTCTTATGAAGATCAGGATGAAGTGGCAATGGGAGATGTTGGTTCATCAGATAGTCAGTATACAATACTTCTGGCTACAGTTGAAAGTCATGAAGATGCATTTGATCTTGATGAGGTTTGTACATTTGAAAGTGATTTCAAAACTTTTTCAAACTCATTGTATGATGAAGAATTAAAAGAAGATCATATGATATTTTGCAAAGGTATGTCTGTGAATGAGTTTCAAGTATTTTCAAATTCACTTTATGAAAGAGAGGAGCTAATTTCAGACAAGCAAAATGATGGAATAAATGACTGTGCTAATAATGTTTCTGATGGTCTTAGATCTCTCTTTGATGATGATAAAAGTGGAGAATACAACTGTAGTGATGAAAATGTTGAGACTTGTTCACTTGTCAGTGAACAGATTGCAGATTTGTTTACTTGTGAATATCAGAGATGTGCACATGAAGATGATCTTGAAGTTTTGTGTCTAGCTTACATTTACTTTGGCAGTGAAAGATCTTTGTGTAAAGATTCTTATGATTCCCTGTGCATTTCTTGGAATGATGGTGAAACCTTTGGTGCTGATCAAAGGTCTGTATCTATTCAGGATGAGGTATGTGATTTTGAAGTTTCTAATTCATATGGAGCAAGCTTTTATACCAAGGATGATAGATTTCCATATTTGATTGGTTCACATATGCATGATATTGAAGACACGAGTCATGATCCAGTGTTGTCTCCAAACAGAGATATTGAAGAGGTGCATAAGGTTTCAGATTTGCTTGTTTCGATAATGTTGGTCTGACATAATTTTTGTTTCTCAAGAGAAGCACTTTGATTGTGAATTTTTAATACAGCTGGGAGAATGCTTTATAATACATAACAATGAGAAAGATAATGAGGAATTTTGCATTGAATATGTGTATATTTTGTATGTTGGAGATAACAGAGATTTGTCTGATGATGAAGAATATAAATTGCAGAATGATGTAGGGGTTTTGGGCCAAGCTAAGCATAGTGATTCTCTAAAAACTTACAGTGACAGGGAAAGATTGCATGATTGTCTTCAAGAAGAATCTGATGAACTCAAGGAAAAACTAGGTATTTGACAGGGGAAAGTATGGTTTGAATTTCATATTGTAACAGCTTAGAACAAGTGAAGTTAAAATACAGAGGATTAAGGGTTGCCAATGCATGGACAACTCTTGATGGTCCTTTTTTAAAATTCTTTTCCATGCATAGTAGTTTAGGGTTCTGATTCGCCTCCATTTTGCATTCATTTCATGCTACCCTATGCCCATTTCCATTTTGCTCATTTTGTGTCTGGTCTGCTCACCCAAAGATTTTGGATCCTTGTAATGATCTGACTATCATTCATCCCCAGACGGAGCCACTGTTAGAACCGTAAAAATCTGATGTTTTTACATATGATTTCACTCATAAATTTCCTGATTTGGTCCTACCATATGCATATTTCATCTATACTTTCCATCGTGTCATGCATTTTCCACATTGTAGTCCCTATCTGCATAGGTTCATGACTGTCTCCTTGACCCATGTTGCTTTTGTATTAACATGTGTTTGTTGCAGGCATATCGGCGTGACAGCATTAAGTCTCCCCGATCCACTCTTCTGCTTGTAAAGTCTATGTTGCCTATCGGCAAGACGTTTCCTGTGTCGTGGCAAATGGATTTTACTCACTGGCAGTTATCGGCATGACTTTCATTTTGTTTCAGCGACAGAGGAAGGGTATATCGGCATAAGTATTTTCACCGGGGTGAGGTCTCCTCGAATGGGTCAGGTCTCACCAACTTGTGCTTATGAGGATTCATTGTAGAGCTTGGGGTTATGGAATTATGTCTTAGCGATGTTCGTTGTCTTGCCGACCGGTGACGGGAGAGTGTATCGGTATGAGTTGGTGTTCGAGAAGAGGTCTTGGCAATGTGAATGTCTCTGCGACGAGCTTTAGAGGGTTTCTTCATATTGGCTTTTGATGAGAGATTTTTGTTGACATAACATCTTAGCGAGGTCTCCTTGTCTTGCCAATCTACAACATAAAGGTGTACTCTTCGGTGAGACGTATGTGCTCGATGTATAGTCTTGGCGAGCCCGTCGGGTCTTGCCGATAATGTTTAATGATTGGCTCGTCAGCAAGAGATGTCTCTTCGAGGAAGGTCTTAGCGATCATCGAGGTCTCACCGATGGAATAACATATGGGCTTTATTGGCATGAAAATTGGAGTGTCTTGGTGAATAGGAATGACTACAAGGTCTTTTGGTGTGACACGAAGGTTCTACAAGTGGTCTCCTCAATGTTATAAGGTCACAGCGACACGTGAGAGATAAAGGGATTTTCGATAAGACATAATACGTGTTGTATGACATCTCTCTAATATCACAGAGCTATAGCGAAACATAAAGAGGACAAAAGGATGCTTCCTGACTTCGGCGTAGCAAACAAATGGTCACGACAAAAGAAAATAACACAGAGAACAGAGGAACATAGGCAGATAGCGATAAACAATTGAATTGCCTTCGGCATACTACAGGGATGTCTTGGTGAGTGGTTGGAAAATAAAACAAAGATTCAAACACTGTGGGCCAACATATGAGAATTTCTAAATGTAGCTGCTGGCCGACATGTGAGATGAGCCCGAATTCTACAGTTGGCCGACATGGATCTGAAGCGACATGTTTGTTCAAATGCTGGTGTATAAATATGCATTCCCAATTGTAGAGGATATCATCAAATCTTAGAATAGATATAGTAGATTAGGAATGGACATAGTAGAATAAAGTTCTCATTCCAGATACTATGTTGCATGTTTTCAAATGGCAATTTATTTCTGGTGTCAATTGTCTATTGAGTTTATTGAAAAGTATCGCTAAGTTGTCTCCATGTTGATTCTTTATGATTGTTTAAATTGATATAACAAGTTTATTTTCAATTTATCAGTGCATATTTGTTGTATCTGTGTGGTTAATTAACTAGTTTTTTCAAGAAGAGATTAAATCCTTTTGGTTGATCACAGTAATCAGGGATATTCATCTGGATTATTAAAGTAGAGCTTAGTGGTCATAATCTTGCATGTTTATACAAGTTATAAACAGATCATATGCCATCAATTTGATTTTCTGTCAGAATAAGTTGCCCACTTCTGTTTCATTTGACTCTGCATACCCAACAAGGCACTGGTCTCTGCATTTCATCATTTGATTCATTCAGTTTCTTTATATCTATTAATTGAGCATTTTAGGATTTAGATTAAGAAGATTGCTATCAGGTTTGATTTCATTTGATTCACTTTCATCTGCCATTGTGAACGAAGCATTTCAGAAGGATAATCATAAGTTAAGTCTACTTCATTCAGAAAGGTACACCAATCCAGGTTTAGCAGCACCTAAAGAGTAGAAGGTTGAGTTCTCTTGACCTTGTCTGTTACCCTAAAGCATATCAAGAGATTGGAAGCTTCTTGAGGCATTCAGCGTGCGTTTTTGAGAGCTAACATTACCTTAAGAAAATTACTATGTGTAATCAAACACAAATTGTATTATTGCATTGTGGTATCTAAATTTTTTGACAACTCTTTAATAATTTCACATGGCATTGCTAAGATATAAAAATCTGAAGTAATGGCAATGATGGAGTTGCTGACTACATGGATTAATTGCAAGTCCATTGCTAGTAAGAGGTGCTTTGTGACTTGTACTTGCACAAAGTAGCAGCTCAACCTTTGATGCATAAATTGTAATAAATATTCAAATAACCATCTATTTGTGACTTCAAACTAGAATTATATGCAAGGTTGTTTACCATCCATAAACTATTTAAATGAAAATATAAGAAACCTTATGGACTTCTAACTTGGTGTGAGGATAACAATAATGCTCTTAGTGAAGAGGTGATAATTATAGACATGATAGTCTTTCACTATCATATTAATTTTGATATTTTATGCTTTTCAAGAAATATATCTTACAGATAGACAAGAACATATTTACATTTAAATGAGCATTGTTATTACATGAAGAATATCCCCCACATAGACAGAGAAAGGAAGCACATGGACCCACACCCCAATGGGTAGTGTATTCACATCCTTGCAAAACTAGTGAAGGGTTAGCTTGTATAATCAAAGCCAAAACTTGTCAAATTCATAACTTTACCGAGTGAAGTCTCTTTAAAATTAACTTTGTGTCATCTCTTGATGAAATTGACTATTGACAACTGAATTGTATGTCAATCTCTTGCAGTTTCCAATGATTATCCAAGAATGTTGTAGAAGAGATCACTGCCAAGAAAGAGAAAGCGTCCATAATATCCCGTTACACAATCATGCTTAGATAGCTTAACCTTAATGTATTACCAGCCAACCTAATACGTTGAGTTGAACAATTTTTTGTTTTCCAAATAACTTTATGTCATTTCCATCTTACTTCAGAGTCCTTTACCATTTTTAAATAATGATATTTTGGTGGAGGTTCTACTATAAAGAATGTATAAAACAATAAAGCCAACATACCAATAGTGTTTTGTAGCAGTGAACTTCCTGCTCAAAATGAGCTATGATACGTCCTAAACATATTTTGCATCCCTACCAATCATGGCATGCCACCAATCACCTTAACTATTTTCCTAATTTTTGCTAGGTTATAGGGATATTATTTCTCACATGGTTTCTTATGGGTGTCCAATGAACACCTTATAATTGATAAAAAATAAAAATAAATCAAAGATATCACATGAGGAGCGTTGAAAAATTCTTAGAAGTAATCACATGAATATACATATAGTAGTTAACTTTCAATTTTTTTATGCAGAAAAACTCCCTCCTTTTGATCTCCAATTCAACTGTACAGCTCTTTTAGTTCTTCCTCAAAGGAAAGCTTTATAACCTTTCGCTTCAATTTCAGTGCTCCACAAGGTTGGTATCAAGTGTCCATGGGTGTGCAAACAACTTTATTTTTGGAGGATTTCAAAGATTTTAAGATTTGCTTCTTGTGCAATCTATTCATCAACACAAGATCAAGTATGTTAGAAAAGACTACAAATTACCATGCAATATGTTTCTATTAATGATATATAAATGAAACATAGCATATTTATGTGAATTGTGTAAATCCATTGAAGAAGCTTCATAAAAACAAGCAGCTAGATTATTTCAGATCATATATTTACATGGAACATACACACAAAACAGGAAGGCTGAGTGGAAAGGGATCATGCACTTTGTGGTAAAATTATTATGGATTGCCTTTAAATTCAGACATAGCTATCTTTTTTGCTGATATCTATTTGGAGTTAAAACAGGATTCTAAAGCAGAATATGAAGCATTCCAACAAAGTTCCTACTGCTTGAGTCTAGAATGATAGTTTGACTATGAAAATCTTTCCCAATGCCCGGAACTACATGGCAAATAATAAACCTTGGAATTTTGAAACCAAAGGAAATAGATACAACCTGTCCTTAAAAAAGATAGACATAATGGAATCACATCCCAAAGATACGCAAACCTACAGAACCAGGAAACAAAGTAGCATGTTCTTTTAGCCCAAAAAAGGAAACAACTGCAACAATAAAACACAATACCACAAAATCACATGATCAAAGAGTTTGATGAAAAACTAAGCAGCCAAAGCTATAAATTCTATGCTAGGAGGGAGGTCCTAGTCCTTTGGGTTATCCCACCCTCGTCAGGTAAGCCTTTTCCATCATCTATAGGCTCCCAACCAATGAGAGCATTGTCTTCTCCTTATTGAATCTAAGAATCTGACACTTCAGGCAACAACTGAATCTGAAAAACATTCCAAGAGCCAAGAAGAGAATTTGTCTTGTACTTTGAGAGGATCTCATCCACATTGTTGGAAGGATGCATGCAAGTGGTGAGTAGGTGATGACCAACTCTTTTTCTGTGCAATTGGCAGTGACTAACCAGAAGGTTGCCTAACTAACAGTAAACAAGGTCATTTTTTACAGCTCTGCAAGTGGGACAAAAAATAATTAGAGTAGCCATGTCATTGGCCCTATGGATCTAATCTGGGGAGGTGAAGAGGGAAAACTAGGGCCATATGATAAGGGGCATTCCCCCAATGATCAAGAAAATTATAGATTTGTGCCACCTCTGAGGCCACTTTGTTGGGTTTAACTTCAATTTGCATGATAATATTAGACCACCAATTATTTGGTGTAAGTAGAAAAACTATAATCAATAGAAACAAAAGCAAACAAAGTAGCATTTATATCTTTCTAAATGATAAAAATAACCTCCAATCTGAAAGCATGCCATAGTTGGACAAATTTTGTCAAAAATTTAGCAGCATTGCCCAATAGAATATTGTACACTATGAAGGGCTTTAGTTTAAAAAGGCTTGAAAAAATAATTAATCCCCAACCAAACTAACTGCAGATGGGCACATCATTAAACCAAATGTTTGATTCTTTCAAGTTTCCTACAAAACGAGCATTTGGGGTCAGACACACCTAAATTTGCTAAAAATTTTCCAATAGGAAGACCCAGGTAAAGTAAGCACTAGGAAAATTAGAAAATATTTGACCCCATAACTGCTTTCTAGATTGTGTGGAAGTGTTTATCCCAAACAAAAGATGGGGATTAAAGAGACCATCTTGAATTCAATTTCTAAACCATAGATAAATGTGGAGATAGCCACCTATTTCCTTTGTTGGGGATTTGGTTATGTAAAGAGGTTCCAAAACACCACTTCCAATCCTTTCACCATGGTTTAGTAGATTGCATCGAGATTTTGTGCAAATACTATGGAGGAATTTCTTTCATTATTGCTTGGAAAGACGCTTTATCCACAATGTTTAAGTTAAACTTGGTTTTAGCTTGTGGCCATGAAAGCTAAGTAGAAGTGGCCATTGGGTATATGTCCTGGATATGCCTAATGCCTCTTCTAAAGAACTTTAGAGAGTGCATACAAGAAATCTCAACGATTGGCTTGCCTTGAAAAGCAATGGTGGGAGGCCACTATTTATTGTAGAAATCAAAGTAGAAAACAAAGACAAATGCAGTGAAAAGAGCTTGTATTTTTCTTTCCATCATACCTCCAATTGAGCGAGAAGACGATAAATGTCTACCAAAAGCTTTGAGAAGTCTTCAATGGAGTGTGATGATGGAATGACTTGGAGAGGGATTGATTTATAGATGTTGAGGATGGAGGATGGATGGTTGAGATTTTATTTCAAGATCAATTGTGGAGGATTCATGAGAGATTAGGGTGGATGAGAGATCATCAAGTGGCACCATTTGATTGGTGAAATTAGGGAAGAAAAGAATCAAGAAGATATGAAGGGATAAGATTGGTTTGACTAAATCCAAGGGAGGAGAGTGATTCCTCATACATGTGAAAGGATGCATAGGGAAGAGGGACCTATGACAAGTGTCCTCTCACACATGTGACGACACATAGGAAAGGGGGATCTATGACAAGTGTCCTCGCACATGTGTGTGAACACATAGGGAAGTGGAACTTCTGACATGTGTCCTCTCACACATGTGAGGACACACAAGGAAGTGGAATGGAGATATGTGACTCCTCTTACATGGGGATAAGAGAGGTTTGTATGCCCCCTCAATAGGATAGGTAAGTTTGAAGAGCATGGGTGTGCTCTCAAAATGGATGAAGGGATTTGAGGCTAGATGATAGGAGGAGATAAAAGGATAGAAATTTTAGGAGAAGGATGGATAGACTAGGATGAGTAGATAGTGAAATTAGGATGATGGAGAGATGGATGGATTGGGGGATGGTTGTCATGTTGCAACAACTTGAGCAACCTTTATTTGATATTGCACTTGGTGTTATGGACCTTACTATGGAAGAGGTCCAAGCATATGCCTTATGAAACCATGATTTGGAAGACCATGATGCCATTGTGGCAATACTTTGCAAGGGCCATGATAAATGAAAATGATGATAATACATGCAAGCAAACAAGCAAATATTCACAACAAGACAGATAAGGATTTTACCCTCAATCAAGTTGAAAACTAATTGACTGATTGGTTGATTGATGATGATGATGATTATGATTACAACATTGTTAATGATAACAACAATGTGATGATTATGAACGATCTTTCATGTTGATAGCATTATTAACAATAAGAACAATGCAAGGATTGGAATGATGTATCCTATGACGATAATGTGAGTATAAGTGGATCGAGGTTTGTAGTGAGGCTGGGAACAAAACCAAGGGATTATTTTGGATATTGTGTGAGGTATCTTAGCAGAATTTCATGGATTATGATTGACTGGAGTTGGATGGACTTCTTTGAGAAGATTTAGATAGTGAGGGATTTAGGACAAGTGGGATTAGAGTTAGGTTGAGGGATCATTTAGGATAGGTGGATGGATTGGAGCATGTTTAGGGTAGGCGTTTGCTTGTAACTAATGACAAGGGAAAACCAAGATTATGTACAAGGATGCAATGATGGTGGATTGTGTAGATGGGGGGTGGGAAGAGGATTGGATGGAGGATTGGAAATGGGAGGATTATCAAATAGAGGTTAGGAAATGGGAGGATTAGGAAATGGAGGATAGGAGGTGGAAAGATTCTTGGATGGAGGATAGGAGGATTAGTGGATGGATAATAAGAGATGGGAAGATTTAGGATGGAGGTGTTGGAAATGTTGTCATTGATGTCAAAGGAATATTAATGAGATTTTTATCATTAATGTCGAAGGAATTCATTGTTTGAATTTTCATTGATGTGAAAATGAATAAACGAGATTGTAGGTTTATGAGCGCTAATGTAAAAGGATGAATTTTGTTTTAAACAACATTAAACCTGTTATGCTTACATGAATGACCACACTCTATTCAAAGATGAAAAGCTTGCCTTGGAAAGATAATGTGAATACGAATGAAGCTTCACGGAATGTTAGAGAAAGAGAAAATTTAATGTAAAAGGATGAATTTTGTTTTGAACAACGTTAAACCTCTTATGCTTACATGAATGACCACACTCTATTCAAAGATGAAAAGCTTGCCTTGGAAAGACAGTGTGAATACGAATGAAGCTTCACAGAATGTTAGAGAAAGAGAAAATTTAATAAGAGGAATGTAGTGATTGTCTTATCAATCAAAAATTTCATAGTTCAGATATGTGCTATGTTCACGACATATGAAGGAAGGAAAGTTTTGGAAAACATACTTCATATGGCTCCATATGAGATGCGTTTTCATGTATCAACTCAAGGCTACTACAAAAGAACAAGAAAGGAATTATATAAAGTTGCAAGATAACTCAAGAACTATATCATCTGAAGTTGAAATGATAAACAACAAGCAAAGGCTCCTTTAGAGTATGATATCGATGCATTCCTTTTGGGAGATTTGGTAGCAGTGATAATAATTGAGATAAAGGGAATGAACTGCACTCAAGACTATCACTTTGGAAGGAAACTATTACAAATAGTATTAGAAACATTCAAAAGGTGAATGCTGCTCCTGAACAGGCACTCGAAGCAATGTAAGGAGTGGGCAAGTCTACCATTGCAGGTTCAAAACATGATCAGGTTACTTTGAAATAAATAAAGGCAGCAATTAAAAATAAACAGATTAAATATTTTATGTTTATGGCTGACCCTTAAAGGTATCACCATTCTTGAATAAGCGCTCACTAGAAGGAGTATTAAATAAAATCAAAGTTTAACCGAGTTTTAAACGAAAGAGAGAGACAAAAAAAGAAGAATAAGACAAAATAAGAAAAAGACAAAAATCATATAAGGCAAAACAAGCCAAGCATAAAAGATGCAATAAAACTCATAATGGGAAAACACTTAATAATAAGGAATCAATGATTTATTTGTGAGAAGGTTGTAGCTGTATAGGACAAAAGAATATAAACAGCAGGGATGATTAGTATAAAGACAAAAAAAAAAGATAAAAATAGAAAAAGACAAAAGTGCATCAAATATTATTAAGGAAAGGAGCAGCGATAAGTTTAAGGCAACACTTCAAACAACGATTAAAGTTTTGTGACTGACTTACAATTCCCACTGGAAGAAAAAAATTGTCTTATTCATAATTTGTCTTATTCACTTTTAAAATGGTGCGATTCATAAAAGAAGTTTGGAAAACAGTTTTTAAATTGAAGAGGTGTGATTAGTATTGGTAATGAAGTGTTATGTTTTTGAAGGTGAAAGGATATGTCTCCAAAGGGAATTGCCTCCTTTGATAAGGTATAAATAGAGATTGCAAATTGGGAGAAAGTGTGAGTGACTCGATGAAATATTTTATGATATAAGCAGAGATGCATATTGAAAGAAATGATTAATGTATATGAACAATAGCCTAAAAAAGGGGAATAGATGCACCTCTTGGTTGAAGAGGTATGATTGAGTGGAAATAAAAAGATATATCTATAAGACACACTCAGATCAGGGAATAAATAAAAGGAATATAGTGTAAATCATTCACAACAGAGAAGATAAATTGCAGAAGCAGATTTGTGAAGATTTTTATGAGTAAGGAATAATGAACAGATTTTTGTAATAATATAAGAGCCTTGCAATGATATTCATGAGAATTTGAGCAAACATAGAGTAGACTTAGAGCAGAATTATTTTGAAGGGAGATATTGAAGAAAATGCTAGAAGTTGGTTTATGAAAGAAGGCATATATCGTGCATCATCTAAGAACAGATTTGTAAGCATATTTGGAGCAGATTTAAAAGCATATTCAAGCAGATCCATATGCACATTTTGAGCAGATATCTTAGAACAAATTTTAACGAAGTGTTGAAAAGATCTTAAAACCAATTCAATTGGTCTTAGTTCATTGAAGTAACTTAAAATCCGAGAAGAAGAATAGAGCAGAGTTGTGAAGATTTTGTGAAGATACTATATGTATATCATTTGTTAAAAGAGCAATTTAAGAAGGGAAAATATTTTGGAGGTTGGTGCCTCTAGTAGGTTGGTACCTACGAATTTAGTCATGGGAGTTGGTGCTTCCAGTAGGTTGGTGCTCACAAATTGAAGAGGGGTCGGTGCCTCTAGTGGGTTGGTGCTCATAAATTGAACGAGGGGTTGGTGCCTACAAAATTTGTAAAAGAAGAATTTATATAAAAGCATTGATTTGCTATGGTTTTCTCCCATAAGGGTTTCCACGTTAATATTGTGTGTTATTGTGTTCTTATGTGCATGATTATTGATGTTGAGTAAATAATGTTATTATGATTGATAAAGTTTTAACTTGGTAAAAATTACGTTACACTAATTCACCCCCTCCCCACTCTCAGAATAATTGTGTGCTCATCTGGAGGAAATTATGGATGAAAGATAGGAGATGGGAGGAGTTAGGATGGAGGATAGGAGATTGGAAGAGTTAGGATGGAAGATAGGTGTTGGGGGGATTAGTGGATGGATCTCTAAGGATAATGGTGCATA
>VDFB02100155.1:0-33243 GCA_007258455.2 Sequoia sempervirens | reverse complement strand
ATCAAATGGTTTATCTCGCATATCGGCGCATGAAATAAAGGACATTCAATTAATAATCACAGGTATACCTAGGCATTGCTTGGTTAGTATCGAACAAAAGCAAATAAATGGGGCCACACATTCATTCATCAAATCGATCTCTATTCTTTCATCAAATGGGGACTAGGTATCTGCAGAGGTTATAAATCAGCAATGCTACAAGTTCACTTGTAGCAAATTTAAAAGAAATTTATTTCTATCTTCGCCAGCAATTAAGATATGACCAATCTCAATGAAATAAAAGTCATCTCAGTTAAGCAAATAAATCTCTACAAAGCAAATCGAAGGACATAGGAGACACTGAAATATTGCAAATCTGAAGTCAAAGATAACACGTCAAGGTAATCATTCTAAACTTATGTATTAGATCCCTATCACAAGGACTATGAGATATTTAAAGAAGAGCATAAAAAAAATTGAATATGTATGCATACAAAATCTAGAACAGAAGCAGCATGTTAGATGGTGAGGGGTTTTTTTTTTTTAAATAAAAAAACAGACAAAGTGCCCTCCTTCTAGCACCATTATGTGAGAACCATAAATTTGCACACAGCCTAAACCTCCATACTCATTAGTAATGGGTTAGTTCAAGTACTCCTATGAAATAATACATCATGCCTCACAAACAAGATAACAAAAAAAACTAATTGAAAGCATAAAAAAAGCACAATGTATACCTATTCCATAGTGGATTGGTGCCACTTTGATATGAAAAGTGGCCCTTTCCCAACCCTTGACAAGCCAATGATGAAGATTCAATGCTATGAAGTGGACAAAATTAGCTCTCAATGTGAAGAGAGTAACTTTGCATGAAGATTGTGAATGATCAGAATGAAAGATAACCTCTCTATTTATAGAAGAGTTTGATGAGAGAAGAGGCAAAAGGGATGAATGTGGGACTAATCTTGAGCCAATGACAAGATGCCACTTGTCACCATGTGAATGGGCCAAGGATGTGAACATTTTGATGAATGTGCCCATAAATGCATATATTTGAAATTTGAAAATGTTGAAATGACAAGGCGGAGGGAGAGTCAAATGGAGGAATATTCCACTTTTATGCCTTGTTGATGGAAATTAGAAGATTTAATAAATCAATTAAATGATTTATTTGTGCAAGTGGGAAAAGCTAGAGGATGTGGCATAGATTAAGATTAATATTAACCATGATTTAGTTAACTTAAGTGAAGATTAGGTGATTTGACCTATTTGATTTAGATTTATGGATTAAAATAAATCAAAAGGAGATGGAAAATGATTTAGACTTAGTTAAATAAACATTTTGATTTCTTTAGCCAAAGGGGATGACGTTAGTGTTAAAGATGAATTTATTTAATTTAAATGGAATACTTTAGATATTAATCAAATAAACTTGATTTATTTGATGAATGGATGAATATGAATTAATTAAATGCATGATTCCAATTTCTCATGTCTATGGGATTCAATTGGTTCACCTAAGGGAGTGTATTTGCGTCTTGTCAGAAATTTCTTTTGAGGTCTTTTTTCTTGGTTATTCTACAGGGAATTTGTTATTTGTGGTGGGTTGTTTGATGTATTAGGTCCTTTAAGTGTGAGGGTAGGACTAGCGTGTATTTCCTTTGTGTTGACAACTCCATCATTTGTGACATTTTTATTTCAGTCCCAATATTTACTTTTGTCATTTGAGGTGCCTTGGGAATTTTGAGTTTTGTTGTATGTTTTTAATTCCCCTTTTGCAATGACGGCCTTCTCAAGTATGGTTCCTTTTTCCACTAGGTTGTTAAATGTGGTGCAACATTG
This sequence comes from Sequoia sempervirens, assembly GCA_007258455.2. Lineage (NCBI taxonomy): Eukaryota > Viridiplantae > Streptophyta > Pinopsida > Cupressales > Cupressaceae > Sequoia > Sequoia sempervirens. The sequence continues at coordinate 31,422 of VDFB02100155.1, read as the reverse complement.
GGCTTGCAGTTGATATTTAGGTCTATGATCAATTTTTCTACAACATGACAACTCTTTTTTTCTTCAGGAATCTCGACAAGACATCAACTAGCCATGCTTCTCCATTGTTCTTCTTCTTGTTTTGTATGACATAGTTTGGCTATGGTGATGTCATTTTCTATGCTATTATAAGAAAATCAAGTTACAAATTTGTTAGCTAGTTCTTCCCATGAGTAGATGCTTGTAGGTAGATGGGAAAACCATTCGAGTTCTTGTCCTATGAGACTCCTATGGAATAACCTCATGAGATATGTTTGTTTGAATGCAATGTCTATTAAAGTCGTGTGAAACTCCCTTACATGTTCAATGAGGTTCCCCTTTCCTCTATACTTGGGTAAATTTGGCAAGACATAGTTAGGAGGAAATGGAGGCATATATATGCATCTATCAAAGGGGTATGGACACAACTCTTGTGTTGAGTAGGTCTTTTTCATTGATATTTGCATGTTTTCCACTTGTTTTTGTAAGGAAAACATTTGATTGGCTAAGACATCAACTTGGGTGAGGGATGTTTCCATTGCATTTACAACTGCATTATGATATGGGCCCATGTGTGTGTTTTTCAATCCATGTTTTAAATTGGTATTGATTTGAGGTATGTATGATGTGTTTTGGTTTTGGAATGTTGTGAGTGTAGGATGGAATTTGAGTTTGGATATGTGGTGTGTGTGAGGTGAAATTTGGGATGTGTGAGGTTTTTGTATTGAATTGCATTTGAAATGGGTTTCAAGTATTTTGACCTTGTGTGCTTTGGTTGCTATATTGGTGAAAAGACCTTGTGTGTTTTGGTTGCTATATTGGTGAAAAGACCTTGTGTGTTGGTTTGTTAGGGAACCCTTGTATTAGGACCTTGTGATGTGTTGGTGTTTCAAGTGTTTGTTTTGGATCCACGGATATGAATCTTTCACATTTTCTTTCTACCAAAAGGATTTTATGATGAGGCATCCATGGCATGAGATGTACCAAATGGATTAATTATTTTTCCAAAAGTTTATGAGATAGCTTGTGGTATTGCTTGTGTCATAACTTGTGTTCCAAAGAGTGTTGTGTGGATTATTGTGGCGTCTTGTGTTGACCCTCCTAATGGCATAGTAGCATTTATTTTTGGGATGGAACATTTAGGAGTAGATGTATCATGTCCTTGGCTTTGTTTAGTTTTCATGTTTGGTGTTGGTTTTGCTTGAAGTGTGTTAACATCAAAGCCATGAGGAATTTTTTCTCCACTATGCAATAGTTTTGTTAGGAATCTTTGAGGGTCTAGTGCTACTATCTCATCCACAAATCATGCTACATTCAGGTCTTGGGGTGCTTCCTCTATCTCATCCTCAATTATGTCCTTGGTCTTGAATTTTTCAAAAGGATTATATGGTCTAGGTAAACACACGAAGTTGAGTCCACTTAATGTGGAAGTTTCGGCCTTATCCAAAATCCCAAAATTAGGTTCAATGAAATGGGATCCCATTTAGGTTTGGAGTCCTAAGATGAAAATGGGATCCTATTTTTAAAAAATAGGATTATGTTCTTTAAAAAATGAGATCCTATTTTTAATTAAACGCACTGTTAAAAAATGGGATCTCATTTTAAAATGTAGTTAGGTCATTAAAACACAGGATCCCATTTGAAAACGGCTATTAAAAAATTGGATCCCATTTTAATTAATGGCCCATTTCATTAAAAAAAAAAAGAAAAATCATATATTTTTAAGAAACGGGATCTTGTTTTCAAAACAAGATCCCATTGCATTAAAGTAATAAAAAAAATTATGAAACGAGACCCCGTTTTAGAACGGGATCCTATTTTTTAAAATTTTAATTTTTGGTCAGGTTTTTGCTTTGTTTCCTTTCACTGAAAGGGATGGGGGGCCCAAACTCCAGTTTCTTTGACTTGGTTTGACTTTGTAACTTGGGCTGGGTCAAGCAAGTGTCAATGTCACAAGAAAATAGTGCATTCTTTGAACATATGTCTCAAGACCTTTTTGCATAATTTTTTATGAAATTAAACCCATTATAGATGAGATGTGCTGTAGATTCCAAAATATGTATTTTGGTAATTCGGATTCTTTTTCATTTTTAATTAATTTTATAATGAAACTAGTCCATAAACTTGAAATATCATAGTTTTATAGTATTTTGATAAGTTTTTATTAAAATAATTTTTTGAAAAATGAATTGTATGAAAGCATACTTTAGACAATTCTTGTCAATTTGAAAAAAATAAAAATCAAAAAATGATAATTTTAGGTCATCTTAAATGCGTGCATACATGACGACTTTTTAAAACAACAAATATGGCCAGTAAAAAAATTAACAAAAAATTAATAAAAAATTACAAAAAAAAATATTGAAAGCATGCTATATGAGGTTACAAATATTCTCCCTAAAAGGATTTTAGGAAAAAAATTACTGACATTTGAGGCCAAAATACGGATGTGACGTGACACATGCATGGTATGGTAAAAGGGACTTAAATAGTGATTTCGTAAAACACCCATTGAAAATCAATTTGTATCATCTGGGTATTTCAAAAATAAACTACATATCTCGAAACTAGGACTTTGTGCAATATATATATCTTTATGATCAGTAACTTTTTAAGATTTCATCTCTAAGATCTTCAAATTTTAAGGTCAAATGTGACAAATTCTAAAAATCAAGGAAAACACTTCCACTTTTTGGCCAAAAAGTGGACTCAACTTCTTGCACACACCCATCTAGGTGCCTCATTAGAAGAGGAACCAAATTTCATGTTGCTAGTATAGTTGTAAAGGTCATCCTTTTCTTGGAAGAAGTCCATTTCCTTTCTCTTCCTTTGTAATCTTATTTGGACCTTAAAAATACTTGCAAGTGTGATGAGTGGGAGATAAAGCATAAAGAATGATAATGTTTTTGGATTTTTTCAAAATATAAGGGATGCACCAAGATTGAAGATACAAAGTGACAATAGCTGAAATTGTGATGTAATATTGTCACTAAGATCAAAAATATACGGTATGTCTAAAGTATGCAAGTGTAATTCCAATGTGATGAAGGGGTACAATATGACCTAATATGAAGACTAAGCACTTTTGATGAACATAAGAAAAGGTTTCCAACCAAACTAAGATAGTCAAAGTGACAAATCTGGTTATCAAGACCTTAAGAGGGACAAAGACTAAAATGATGACAAGTGACAAGGTGGCCTCAAACTAGACTTGTGAAATTAAAGAACCAACCTAAAGGACAAGGACTTCATTGATTTGAAAGATAAGGTCAATATTATTTGAATTGTGACTATGGTCTAATCTAAAGTCTGATATACAAGTTCCTACTCTAAGGTCTGTAAAGATGTATGCGAGTAATAGATAACCTAGAGTTTGACCTATGAAGTATGCAACTAATGCAATGGTGATCCAATCAATGGAATGGAATGACGGATCTGAGAACTACAAGTCTATGTTTTGATAATAAGATTGCAGTCAAGAATCGATCAAAAATAAGACTATTCTAGAATTCCCTAAAAAAATTATCAACTAGAAAATGTGGTGCACAACCTATTAAATGCACTGTTCTAAGAAGCAATTGTGGTGTATTGGTTTTTAACAGATGTAGTTTTTTGAGAAGAAATTATGTTTTTTAGTGATAGATACGATGAATAATGTGTTTTTGTCCTAGTTTGACTGATTTTCATTTTGGTTTTTGTGCAATTCAATGGAAAACATGGTAAACGATCTAAGAATAATGTCTTGCCTGGTCTGAATGTCAAAATTTGTGATTGTAATGTGTATGTTTGGATTTTATTAACCCCAATTGCCACGATTCTAACTCAAATCGAAGATAATTCACACACAAAATAATTTCCTATCCTAAGGTCAATGGTCAATTTGGTGCAGACCCTCGAGCCCACAACTTGGAATCTTTGTTGACGTAAGTAGAGGGACACCTTTCAAGGTGTTTGCACTCTTTTCTTTGAGAGAGTATGGATATGGGCCTCCTGGAATGGAAGGATAACCCAAATCACCCTCTTCCCCAAAAAGCTACAAGTAAGAACAACTTATATAATGCTTGGGATTTTTGTCTCATCTCAAGGGAGCCATATGGTGAGTAACTTTTAGGGCATGATGTGCATCCCTTGTACTGAGCATGACACCAATGAAAACTCAATCATAAAGGGTGGGCCTCTAACTCGTTTATCTTTTAGTCGCAACTCAAGGACTTACCCCTACAAGTGAAATGGTAGGGCAGCAAAGTAGTCCAGACTCGGCTTTCACCTTATCCTTTTATATAGCGGCCTGAGGGAAAAACCTCTTTGGGCCACCAATGATTTCTCTGTACAAATGTGTCTCAATTGGTAGGCCCTATCTAATGGGGTATAAAAAAAGTGAGACAAGCACATTTTTTTTATCTCCAAGATCACTCAAGGTGTGAGGAGAGAGCATACACAATGTACTTGACTCATACTAGCAAGAGTTTATTAACCTTAAAAAAACAAATGTGTGGTATGATAATACAAATTTCAAAAAGTGCTTTTTATTCCCAAGATCACTCAAGGTGCAAGGGAAGAGCATACACACCTCAAAACAAGTGCAAGATCACAAGACAATGAAGAAAATGGTTTTTTTAATCCCAAAAATGAAATGTGTGAGTTGCAAAGACACTTGATGCAAGTTGTTTATTCTTTTTAGGCCAAATGAGTGAAAAAAGCAAGATTGTTGTTCATTTAGACCTATGAGTGTGAATGCAAGTTGTGGTTCATTTCAATCCCATGAAATTAAATGCAAGTTGTGGTTTATTTTAAGCCTAATGAGTGTGAATAAACCAAAATATATTACAAAATAAAAGCTCCCATCTTAACAAGAATGAACAATAATCATGCAAAAGATAAGTTAGTGACTCCAAATGTAAATATCTCCTCCAAACTAAGCCACGTGCTGCAAATCAAAAAATAGTAAACCAAAACCATCTAATCTATTGAATAAAAAATGCATGAATGGAAAATTCCTAATTAAAACCTGAATCAAGAAAAACAAGCAAATGCGGTGCAAAAAATCACAAATGTCACTCACTAGTTCAGAATAGATGCCGTATTGAAGACAATGACTATAACATTTCAAATGGAGATTGTGGCTCACTGTCAAAATCAAATGTGGTGAAGCCCTCAATAGATGCATCACACAAGCCTAGTTGCTACAAAACACTCAAATCTGACAAAAATTAAAAAAATCCAAAATGGATATGAGATGATTATGATGTCAAAATGTTAGAATAAATTGAGAGAGCTAAAAAATAATAGAAAACCCCAAAAAATAGACTTAAAAAAATGATTTTCCCTAAATCTGGACAAATGTGATGGTTGGGATAGCGAATTTGGTTCTCTAGTTTTTGGAAAATGTGTCATGGGATGTAGAAAATACAGTGTCTCATACCACAAATTTGGTGTTTTGTCAAAATTAATACATTGTTTGGGATCACAATTGTGGCACGGACCTGAAACTCAAAATTTCTAAGAAATTATCTCAAGTCCATTAGTTCACATTGGGTTCACCAATGTAGAATAGGGAAAAATCCAAGTTAAGGTCATAAAATAGTAAAACTAAAACCCTCAAGCCCTAAACCAACAATGAAGCACAATCCAACATAGAAACATACAATATGAAGCAATATTACCTATGCAACGGTTGATTAACCTCCATTTTCCTTCTCCATCTTGCTTTAAATGCTTGATTTCCCTTAGATTTGAGTATGCCACAATAAGCCTAGTGATAATGATAGAAAAATATTGAAGATTGTACTTGTCTCCTGAAATAGCAATAGTTTAGGTAGTATAAACTAGGTAGATTGGAATGACAATGATAGGTCTCTTTTATAGAAAACCAAATCAAAATGAAGGGCTAGGATAAAATTCAATAAGATATGACAATTAATGGACAAGAATGAAAGTTGTAGTATGAAATAGGGTTAAGGAGAAATTAGGGAAAAAATAAGAATGAATGGTTGAGATTGAATTATACAATTATTCAATCAAGGGTGGAAATTAAATGAGACATGAATAGATAAGAATGGTACAAATAAGGAGGTTGGCATAGAAAAAGAGGTTGTTAAAGGAATTTAAATATTTATAAAATTATTTAATTATAGAAGACATGCGAAAGTTGACTTTTCAATTAAATAATGACTTAATTCAAAAGTGGGAAGAAAGGACAAATTAGTAAGTTGTTAAATAAATGTAATTTATCTAATTTAGAGAGGAAAATGCTAATGAATAATTAAATAATTGAAATAATTATTTAATTATAGTAGAAAGATGATAATAATTAAATAAATAAAATTTATTTTTACTTATGGAGGAAAGGGGACATTAGTGACATAATTAAATAAATAAATAAAATCTATTCAATTAATCAAAAAAAAAATGACATAAATAAATTAATTATTTAATTAATAGTAGGAATGTGACATTAGACAATAATCAAATAATTAAAATTATTTAATTATTAGAGAAGAAAGGGGATTGGTGGAGAAAAATAGTGTTCACAGGCCTAGGACAATTTTTAATGCCTACAATGATGACTCCATTTGATGGTCCAAACCTTGTTTAAAAGAAGAAATTTATTCTAAGAACTAGATAAGTAAAAGGAGGGGAGTGTTACTAATATATTAAAATAAATAACCTTTAAATGAATGTCCTTCATTTATAGGTCCCTCTGTATAGTTATTTTTAATGAACAACATTCAAAAAATAAAATATGCCTTTATTCAAAAATCTCCTTGTCATTCAAAGGTTATTGACATGTGGTACAAACATTTTACCTTCAAATAGAAGGCATTCATTCAAAGGTGTTCAATATTTTTCTTTTCAAAATTTATATGTGCCCCATACCACAAGTCAAACACACTACTATGTGATCTCCTCACACCTAGTGAATTGGGGAAAATTTTAGATTGAATAACAACTGATGTCATCATAACATGAATCATGGTGGAAAGTGAAAGTTTGATGTTTGGCTACAATATTGAAATTTCTAATAAGCTATCTTGGCCATTTTTGCATGGGGTTTTACTTATTCTCCCCCTCTTTTCTTTAAAATGGATAGATTATCACTAATGGTTTATTTTGAGGAGGCTATATAAATAACTTCAAAAGACCACATAAGACCCTTGAGTCTTCTCATGTTGATGGAAATATTGGTGATGTTTTTTTTTAATAGGGAGATAAAATATGTTTTTTTTTTTATGTGTAGGAAAAGTAGTGTTTATAAATGTTTTCCTCAAGAAAAATTTTCTCATTTATTGTTATGATTATAAAGAGTTCCAAGACTAGGTGATGATGCCTACTTCAAATACTATTAACAATCAAGGGCTTCAATTGTTTACTTCATCTTTATATTTAGTCAATTTGGATCTAGTATAGGTGAACTTTAACATAGCTATCTAACATATTCCTAAAAGGTGTTCATAAACATTGCAATCCTTACAAGTTCATTACACATAAAAGATTAAGGTATATTGTGGCTAAAAGTCTTCATTTTAATAGATCAACTTTATGCAAGATGGGTGAAATCCTTAATTAGAAACAAATTTTTATAGAGTTTCTAGGGTAGAAGATCAAAATCATTTTAAGCACAATAAAATTCAAGACCAGAAAACAATCAATTCTATACATGATCAACTTCATTAGACTCCATTATCAATTGTAGATATATAAGTATCCTATTTTCACACTTTCATTTTTTATTATCTACCTAGCTTTAAATTAAGATACATTAATTATACTTTATAGATCATATTAAATTAATTAGTCCAGACTAGACTATGTATATTTTACCATTGCAAAAGACAAGAAGAAAATCTTTTACATGTAATGTCACTCACAAATATCATAACCATCCCCTTCATACTATATTGGCATTCATCACTATATACAAAATACACATTCAAGACCTTCCACATGCAATGTTACTCACAAACATCATAATCATCCTTTTCATTTTATATTCACACTTGTCATTATATACACAACACAAATTAAAAATCTTTTGCATTATTACATTTAAAACCACTACCCTTATTATGAAACTTATTTACATTTATTTATATATTTCAAACTAATTGAAACTTAACTGATTAAAAATATTCTATATTATTACATTTAAAACTAATACCCCTATTACAAAACTTATTTACATTTATTTGTATATTTCAAACTAATTGAAGCTTAACTGAAACATAGAAAACCCTACCCATGTTCCCTTTTTTTGTTTGGAGAGTCCCCTTTAGCTTAGAGCCAGGGACTGAGGGGTATCCATTCCGTCAAAATCCATTCGAGGTACAATCTTGATCTCATCCCTTTTTTAGGTGTCGGGGCTTTGCACTTAGAAAGACATGATCCCCTAGTGGGCTCATTTTGAACCTTTCAACTTCAACCAGTAGACCAAAGACCCATTGACACACGTACCCTTTTTACATTGAATGGATTGCTAGTGTAAAGCACAAATAATATGTTCACACAATACCCGACATAAAATCTAAAACTCTTATTACAAAACTTATTTACATTTATTTGTATATTTTAAACTAATTGAAACTTAACTGAAACTTAGAAATTAGAAAACCCTACCCACGTGTCCTTTTCACGTTACGTGTATTGCTAGTGTAAAGCACAAATAATGTGTTCACACGTTACCTGACATAAATCAGCGTACATAATAACCAGTCCCAATATGTAATACCATGTAAACAATCTACTATCTAAATATGGTGAGCATCCAAATCCCCACGATTCAAGCAAAATTTTGATGAATCATCCTAAAAAACCAATGCCTTATTTCTTATCTCATCTCAACCAATTCTGGAATTTGACAGCCACCCCTACCTGTCATATGAAAAAAAATTGACAGTTTGTTCATTTAAATGCCTGTCACTTTACGTTTTATGAAAAAATTTAACTGTCAAAAAAATTTAAATATATTTTTCAAAACTATTCAAAAATAATTATATAAAATTAAAAATAGTTTAATCCTTATTCAATCATTATCTAAAATTTCAATATGCTCACCAATAAAACAAAAATGTTGTATTATCTTTTAAAAAATCAAAGCTCACATCACTGTAAAAAAATACTATAAAATAAATGTTGAATTTTTTTTATAGTTTAATCATTAAATTCATCCGTCTAAAAACATAAATTATTTCAACATGCTTACCAATAAAATGCTCACCAATAAACACAAATGTTGTATTATGTTGTGTTATGTTATTCATATGGATATCCTATATATATTAAAAAATGTAAAATTAAAAAATATTAATAATTAGAAATAAATGTAAAAATCTTAAATTTACTATTACAATTAACAAGAAGTTTCTAAATTCATATAAAAAATAAATCTTTTTAAAATATTCCAAAAGTTAAAAAACAATTATATTCTATTTTGAAAATATTTTGTATTAATATATATTTTTATAATAAATATTATAAATCATATATATTAATATAAAGCAATGATAACTATTAGTAAAAATGTTAAAATATCAAATTTATTATTAAAAATACTTAAAAAATTAGAAAGAACTATATTTAAATTCATATAGAAAATAAATTTTGTTAAAATATTTAAAAAGTTAAAAAACAATTATATTCTATTTTGAAAAGATTTTGTATTAATATATATTTTTATAATAAATATTATAAATCATATATATTAATATAAAGCAATGATAACTATTAATAAAAAAGTTAAAATCTCAAATTTATTGTTAAAAATATTTTTAAAATTAGAAAGAACTATATTTAATCTTGAAAAGATTCTATTTTGAAGAGATTTTGAATTAATAAATATATTTATAATAAATCATATATATTTTTATCATAAATATTATATATATTCCAATAATTTTTGACAGTTTAATAATAATTTTAAGTGTCATATTTACAATTATATAAAAATATAGCAAGTCAAATAATAATTTTAAGTGTCATAATTACAATTATATAAAAATATAGCAAGTCAAATAATACGGTCTAAGAAATTTTTATATTGTAATATACGGTCCAAAATGAAAAAAACGGTCAGATAGACCATCAAAATCCAGGCCTGGATTCCCAACGCTCGCTTTCAATGATGGAGCTTCTGCTTTGTTAAGGAGCGTAACTGATTGGAAATTTACAGCACATATACCATGTTATCCTCAACAAAGCTGAATTTTGGGGGATTGGTATTTGGCCCGATTATCGGAGTGAGATCCGGAAGAACACCAGTTCATGAGTATTTGATTTTCCCCTGTTTTTCGCTATAAATCCTCTTATTTTTAGTTGCTTAGATGAGTGAAAGATAAGGATTCCAGAGCGAAAAATGATGAGACCTGTACAGCGCTAAAATAGTGATTGTTATATAACATCGTGTGATCAGCAATTCTAACATTAACCTTTTCCTGTGATGGAGAATTTTGGGTGCGTGCTGCTTATTGTGGGGCTGATTTTGAATGCAGCTTCAGCTGCTCCGGCTTTTCCCTGCGATCCTTCGAGCCGGCTGAATTCGTTTCCCTTCTGTAACACTAAACTGAGTGTTGGAGAGAGAGTGAAGGATCTTATTGGGCGCCTCACATTGCAGGAGAAGGTTGGGCAGCTGGTGAATACTGCATCCAATGTTTCCAGGCTTGGAATTCCTCAATATGAATGGTGGTCGGAAGCGTTGCATGGAGTCTCCAATACTGGACCAGGGACTCAATTCAATGCTATTGTTCCCGCTGCTACCATTTTTCCTAATGTCATTCTCTCTGCTGCCTCCTTCAACGTTTCTCTCTGGATGGCCATGGGTCAGGTGTGTGAAATGGCTTTTATATTAGTATATTATTATTTAATACATAGCAATTTTACGACTGTTTGATGGTGTTCCAAACTCTGGATATTTTTTCTATTTAACTTGTGGCAATGGGATGCAGGCTGTATCAACAGAGGCAAGAGCCATGCATAACGTGGGATTAGCAGGCTTGACATACTGGAGCCCCAATGTTAACATCTTTCGCGACCCCAGATGGGGAAGAGGGCTGGAGACTCCAGGGGAAGATCCTTACCTCTCTGCCAAATATGCAGCCACCTACGTCAGGGGATTGCAGGAAACCGGCGGCCCCGACCCCAACAGACTCAAGGTAGCCGCATGCTGTAAACATTACACCGCCTATGACCTCGACAGTTGGAACGGCGTCGAACGTTATACATTCAACGCGCAGGTACACCTACAAACTCACTCTAACTGCAATAGAATAGGAATGCTGCTCGTGCAAGCATTAAACTTTGTTAAATTTCAAATTTTGTACCCCATTTCGCATTTGGAAGACATTCAATTCTTTTGCAGGTTTCAAAGTATGATTTGGTGGACACATACAATCCCCCCTTTTATGGATGTGTAAAGGATGGCAATGTGGCGAGTGTTATGTGTTCTTACAATCAAGTCAATGGCGTCCCCACCTGCGCTGACCCAAATTTACTGATCAACACTGTCAGAGGCCAGTGGAAATTGAACGGGTACAAAGCCTTGTAAATTCCTTGGTTTTCATTCCTTTTGTTGATTTAATCAATGAATGGCTTTTTGATTGGCAGGTACATTGTCTCTGACTGTGATTCCGTTAAAGTACTATACAATGCACAGCACTATGTCCCGACTCCTGAGGATGCAGTAGCCGAAGTCCTAAAAGCTGGTTAGTAATTGCTTACACGAAAATGCTGGTGTCCGAAAGTTCAATTTGTGACTGTTATTTTGTTGTGGAAATGAATGCAGGATTGGATCTGGACTGTGGAACGTTCCTTGGGCTACACACAGAATCTGCTGTGAAAGCGGGTAAAGTGACCGAATCTCAGATTGATCGAGCTCTAACCAACACATTCACAACGTTGATGAGGCTTGGCTGGTTTGATGGGGATCCTGCCAAACAGCCATTCGGGAACCTGGGGCCCAAAGATGTGTGTACCGAGGCCAATCAAGAACTAGCCTTGGATGCTGCCAGGCAGGGGATAGTGCTGCTCAAAAATACGGGTGCATTGCCATTAGCTGCGAACAGCATTCGGCGCTTGGCCGTCATTGGGCCCAATGCAAATGCCACAAATGCCATGATTGGCAACTATGCAGGTACCCATTCATGACAGTGACTAATCAGGGGACCAAACTACAATAAGTGTAGTACAATTATATGTATAAAGTATATATAGATGTGTTATGCTTGACAATGTTCCAAATGACGGTTCTTAGAGATGCATTGGATGCGGTACAGTTTAGAGTCTTAGATTGTATAGTCTCTTAGTCTCTGCCCTTAACATAACGTATATTACCAGATTCTAGACACACTGATTGCAGTTTAATTGCACTTGATAGTCATGGTCCCCATTTTATGGCCCTGCTGCATCAATTCCCTTTTTATCCTGCTGTCAAAAGCAAATTTTCACCTTCTTAAACAAGCTTTTAATTTATTGACTGGGAAAGGCAGAAGATTCATTTTGCTCTGTATTCTGTTGTGTCCAGTTTAGATACAACGACATAGGTCCTCCAAGACTAACTTGGTCGTTGTGGTCAGGTATTCCATGCAAGTATACGACACCTCTCGACGGCCTCTCAAAATACACGGCAACCCTTTTCGCCCCAGGCTGTCCAAATGTGTTATGTGGTGCGGAAGATTTGTTGGATGGGGCAGTCTTGACAGCAAAACGAGCAGATGCAACAGTCTTAGTAGTAGGCGGGGACCTGACATTAGAGGCGGAGGCACTGGACAGAACAAGTTTGTTGTTGCCTGGTTACCAACAAGAGCTTGTATCCCTGGTTGCAAATGCAGCTAAGGGGCCTGTAATTCTTGTGATAATGTCAGGAGGTCCTTTTGATATATCCTTTGCGAAGAATAATGACAAAATTGTAGGAATTCTTTGGGTGGGTTATCCTGGACAAGCTGGAGGAGCAGCGATTGCAGATGTAATTTTTGGATCATATAATCCAGGTAAAATCTGCACCATTGTATGTGCAAATCTATTGTCTATGCAGATACCTCATATATTGTTAAAAAGATTGCTAACTGATACTTGTTTTCTCTTGTTTCAGGTGGGAGGTTACCTGTGACCTGGTATCCACAAGATTTTGTCAAGGTTCCCATGACTGATATGAACATGAGGCCAAGTCCTCGAAGAGGATATCCTGGTCGAACTTACAGATTCTACACAGGACCAACAGTCTACAAATTTGGTCATGGTCTGAGTTACACAAACTTCAAAACTACTCTGGTTAAGGCACCTGAACTAGTTTATATTCCCCTGAACACAAAAAATGCATGCTGGGACAACAAAAGGAATTCTTCTTGCATGGCCATCCCAGTGAGCGTCACCAAATGTAAGGACTTTGTTATTGATGTTAATGTTGTTGTGGAGAACATAGGTCCTAGAGATGGAAGCCATACAATATTGTTGTATGCTAAATCCCCAGTTGAACAACAGTATAGTCCCCAGAAGCAACTCAGAGCATTCCGAAAGATTTTCCTCCGAGCAGGAGCAAGGAAGAGAGTTCATTTCAAGCGTAAAATATGCAAGGATCTCATCATCGTTGACAAACATGGCCATGAGATTCTACCAGTGGGTAACCATGTCCTTTACATAGATGATGTGCAACACTCTATTTCTCTTGCAGTTAAAATGTAATTTCCCTTCTGTATTATTTTTCCTCTCCTAGGCTTCCGATCAAAAGGCCCCGTGTTTGTAGTTAATATGGTCTATGACCCAGTAATTTTGCCGGGAGACTTTGAAACCAATAAAGAAATTGGCCTGTAAATTGATTTTTTTTTCTTATTTTATAGGGAGAGGGGTCAGTAGTTGTGCAGGTTAACTTTGTTAGCATGTAACAATTAGGATGTTCACATTTTTTTTGAAATGCAGACTGGCCTCTTATCTATCTATAACTAAGGTGTGAAGGTGTGACTTGTCATGCAACTTGCCAAGCACATCTATTAAGAAGTGTCCAAAATTTGACTTTTTAAAGATTTGACTGAAACTTAATATGGTACCCCTAGTAGTTAACAAAAAAAATGTAGCAATTAGGACCTTCACTTGTTTTTTGAAATGTGGATTGGCCTCTTATCTATCTATAACTAAGGTTTGAAGGTGTGACTCATCATGCAACTTGTGATGCAGATCGAACCTCTATTCCTGCACCCGAGCCTCCAAACGTTTCAGGTCCCTTCTCAACTCAGTCCATAACACCCTGTAGACAAAAGACTAAACAAATGCACAACATTGTTGTTCACAGCAAAGATATGAGCTAATGCCAATAACTTAAATTGCAGACACATAGAAAGAGAGAACATGGATAGACGCAGAATTTCATGAAATAAGAAAGAACTCTCATTAGAAACCAGACAATATTGTACCGTATCATTCAAAGCTGAAGAAAAGAAATCTTCTTGTTGCTAACATGCAGATTCCACTGCCAAGAAGAAAAACCCCCAAAAAACTCCCCAAATAATAGAGAAGAAAAGCCAAAAATATCAACTGTCAAACAGATAGTCACGCCAAGCCAAAAAAAGGAAGTAATGGATTGACAGAGGGACCCAACTGTCAACCGTTACACATCAACTAGTCAGGGACAGAATCGACAGTTACATCAACTTGCCAAGCACATCTATTAAGAAGTGTCCAAAATTTGACTTTTTAAAGATTCGACTAAAACTTAATCACGGTATCCCTAGTAGTTGACAAAAAAAATATCATTTGTTGCTTGTAGAATATCATATTTTTAATTTAAAATAAAGTTTATATGCAACCTAAATGGACAAAATACCTATTGGTAACCATAAATCTTTGTTATCTCTACCTTTTATATGCAATGCAAATAAACCAATAGTTGAATACAAAAAAACTATTTGTTGTTATAAAAACAACACATAATCATTTAAAATACAACTTATATCAAACAAAAATGGACCAATAGTTGAACACTAAAACTTTTTGAAAATCCTTCACATTTAATGAAAAATACTTGGTATTTATTGTGCTCACATTTTATATTTGTGATAGGACAAACTATTAATATACTCCAATGCTTGTACATTGCTACCCCAATAGTTGTACACATAAGAACAATATTTTTTCACTATGATAACAATGCTTGTTTAAATGAGTGTCTTATTTTATTAAATGAGCATTTAATTTTGTAAATGACACACTTATAGTGGATAGTTATGATATTTTATTTGAGATAAAATATTTATTTCACTTATTCATGAATGTATTTATGTTTTTTTACTTGAAGATTATAAGTACTGAAGTGAACACTAAAACTTTTTGAAAATCCTTCACATTTAATGAAAAATACTTGGTATTTATTGTGCTCACATTTTATATTTGTGATAGGACAAACTATTAATATACTCCAATGCTTGTGCATTGCTACCCCAATAGTTGTACACATAAGAACAATATTTTTTCACTATGATAACAATACTTGTTTAAATGAGTGTCTTATTTTATTAAATGAGCATTTAATTTTGTAAATGACACACTTATAGTGGATAGTTATGATATTTTATTTGAGACAAAATATTTATTTCAGTTATTCATGAATGTATTTTTTTTTTTTTACTTGAAGATTATAAGTACTGAAGTGAACAACTATTGATCCCATAATGTAACATATTTGGTAATATTTTGATTAATATGTGAAATGAACAAATACAAGATATAATATTAATTCATTCTAGTACTAATATGAATAATCACAATTGACTACACGACTATTGGACCCTGCACAACTACTGGACCCTCTCCTCTACCTGAAGAAAATTAGAATACATGGCAAATGTGAAATATATTTTAATATACATGACCTGTACAAATAAAGCGGGTTAGGAGAATGGCTAGTGTGAGGTGCACAAATTCCCATCCTACCCTAAAGGTCTCATCCTACCTCAAGGGTGGTTTTCTTCCATGTCGTTGAGTAGTAAAAGGTCATAGGATGGTTCTCATTTATGTCATTGAGAAGTTGCAAAAGAAGGGTATTTTTTGAGAAGCAAAGATCAATTAATGCATTTTCTATTGTGAGTTGTCATTTTGTCCCTCTCCTTAAGTCCCTTGGCAAATAACACAAATATTTAAAGAGGTGAGTTAAGAAGAACCCTTGTCATTGTGCAAGGAGCATTACCCCAACAATTAAGAAGCACTTATAGAAGCCTAAAATAAAATTGGAAAGGGCAATTACTGTGTTTACAATGAGAAATACTAAACAAAAGAACCATTAAAAAATAGAAAAATTCTTTCAAATAAAAACAAGATTTCCACTCAAAAAGCATACCAAATCTAAGTAAAAAAAAATCAAGGATCTAGTTAAACCCCATATCTAAGCACAATTTACCACATTGGCAAAGGCTGAGGATGAAAGGGAAGTTATGGGTCCAAGTCCATGTAGATAGAACTAAGAAAGGGTACTTGGGATTTATAAGATGGACCAATCGAATCTATAGTAGTAAGTGCTACTAAAGGATACACTATGCAAAATGAGCAAGTTATAGGATGTAGATCTCTCTAGGATCTTCAATTCAAAGAGAAAGGTTCAATTGGGTTCCCAAATTGATGCAATCATGATGAGGTCTTAACAGACAAACTAATCATGTAGCTACAACAAGGAAAATCTACACAGAAACAATAAAATTTAAATCTTTATTCATATGCTACATTGAAGTTCTTAGGAATACAATGAAAGTAATTCAAATCTTTGATCTTATTATTCAAATCACTATTCTTCAAAAAGAATTCATCTTCAAATTAACCTTAATCAACATGCCCCAAATCCCAAATCATTCCCAATCCTTCATCATCAAGCTCTGAAATTTTTATGTTATCTTCCCCTTTCAAACCCCCTTCCATGCATTTATTGATTTCCACTTTATCCCTTGAGTCATTAGGAAATTAAACAATTTTAAATTCTAGCAGTTACAACGGATTCGTTACAAAAATGAACAAAATCCAATAGCATGTGGAAGTTTTGCAAACTAGAAGCAAGTAAAAGTTCTACAAAGTAGTAGCAAGCAAAAGTTATGCATATTTAGATGGCTTGTAGAAATCTACAATTTGTACACGGTGATATCATGATTACATAATTCTTATGTCATATTTAGGTAAGTAACCCTAGTCCCTGCTAATTTCATTCTTATGACTTGTCAATGTCATCGACTGCTAATGTGACACGTGTCATGCTAATATCATCATTGGAACTATTTATTTGAACCAGTGAATTAAACTTAAAAAGGAAATTCAATTGAGCATGTCCACAAATCCTAATGGCCTTAAGATTTCTGCAAACTTTGGTTGGAAGTGAAATTCCTAAAATGCAAAAATCTAATTTGATATCAGTTATGTGGGGAAAGTCATTGAAACCAAATAATATTATTTCATTCAGTACAAAATAATGAATCTAGTTTACTTGACTACTTGATATTCCTACAAATGCAAACAAACATGTCAATGCTAATCATGTAGGAAAACACATTGGAACCAGTTGTAAATGGGCTAGTTCAATAACAAATCTCCGTAAAAGTTTGGAAAACCTACAAAGCCATAAATTATCCAATTTTTACCCAATCTTCACCAAATTTAAACTGCAAATGCCCATTAAGCTCTTCTACAAGGTGATCTCATTAATTTGACCCAAATTGAAGCTAAAAATTTTTCTAAAGAAACAATCCAAAAACCAACAAAATAAGAACCAATACTAAACTAAAAAAAACTAAAATATTTTGGGGTGATGCAAGATAGGGGTGATCCCACAAAGTTGGTTTACAATTTCGGGGAGATTCTAATTTTTGCTGAAATCACATATTTTTAGAAAATATAATGATTTAAGCCTTAAAAAAAATTATTTAAAGATTCCAATTGAAGAGGGTTTGATCAAACTACCTTAGATCAAACCCCCTTGGATAGAACCCCGCTAGTTTTAAACCATACCTATAATGAGTCTCCTTTACACCTATCAAAATGTTGATAAAAAACCACTTTTGATTTACCTTTTGAGGGATCAAATGAATTCATTTAAATTTTATTTTTTGTAAGTATGCAATCCTTATTATAAGCTTCCCAAAAAGTATAATTTTAAATAAATTTAATTTTATTATTATATTTATTTTTTTTACTCTTTGTAGAATGTACCACCAAAATGAAGCTCTTTGTTCCATGTGGAAAATAGAATATTATCAAAAAAAAAAAATGAAAATATGAGTGCACCAAATATTGAAGTCTTTGATCCAACAAAAAAATTGAATTTCGATACATACAAAAAAATTTACATGTTATATGGTCTGCCTATGTCTGAATTGTAATTTGTTTGACTTTGAAACTTGATTAAGAAAAAAATTATCCAATTATAAAGCACTATCTAACCAAGTGGAAGCACTAGATATTAAAGTTACAAATATAAATTTGAAAGAATTAGAATTTTATCCTTCATGGGAAAAAAGTTATGTGTTATACAGTGAGCGTCACTCCTTAAAAATGTTATTTTATGAAAAAAACTAGTTTTTGAGGGAGATGGAAAAAGAGGTACAATCTGATTCCAAAAATTTTGAAAAAACATATTAATAATCTACAAACAAAATGTCATGAAACTCTAGTTTGCATCATCTTCAAATTCCTCACGTTTTAGCCGTTATAAGTGCTCGAAAGTGAAGATTTAGTTAGAAAAAATTATTTCAGTGTCCAATTTGGAGAAAAATTGTAAACCACTATTGTGGGATCACCCATAGTCTATGGAATCATATGCTCCCGCATCAAACATGTCAGCTAAGTGGAATTTTTCATGAGTTAAAAACTCATGAAAAAATTTAAGTTATTGGGATGGTGATCTCATGCTTGTTCTTTATCCAAACTTATTCGTTATTCACTTGATCTCTTTCCTTTCCTCTTTTCCTATCTTTCCATTCATCTTCAATGTGTAGACTACCACTACTTGTCATGCTCTATTAATCTAATCTATGGATTTCATGAGAGAATCTTAAATATCCCAACTATGACTTATGGTGTTTCCTCTATAAATCTTAACTTCCCTAGTAATTACCTTTAGTCTTTCTAATTTTATCCCTTTATTTATGTTGCTATTGCACAAGACTAGTAGTACCACTTCCTCTATTTCCAACTATATTTTTCTTCATAGGAACATTCATCAAGTTTTTCTCAACCTCTTTTTTCACCTTCATGACCCTTTTTTTATTTAAAACAAACAAGATGACTCTTTTCCTTTACCACCTTCTCAAGTTTTCTTTTACTGAACTCAAAACAAATTTATATCCACCTTTCAAAATGGTGTAAAAATTGTTTATCCCATCATAGATAGCTTCCCTATCAAACTTACAAGGTCTTTCCAACAATACATGATATGTATCCATCAACATAACATCGCACAAGACTTCATCTTTGTATGAACCAATCTTAAAACTAGTCATACAATGCTCATTCACCAAAAATTCATTTTTTTTACAACTAAGTAACTTTATAAGGACTGGTATTTTTCTCTTTTTCAAGCCTTGCTTGTCTACTATTTCTTCAAAAACAAGGTTATTGGTACTAACACAATCTATAATTACTTTGCAACACTTACCTTTGGACTTCCATATATTTTGAAAAAGGCATCCCCTTTGTCATGATTCATCTCCTTCATTTTGGTTTCATTCAAACTCTCTTGAGCATACAAGATTATCCTTCCTTTGGTTCTTCCAATTTTTGTGATGCCACACTTTCTTCTTCCTCATGTGCCATATTATTTATGGCCACACTTCACTTGCTATTCTCCTAGTGTATTTGTGAAAACTCAAGTTTTGTTTCTAGACTCTCCATGTCACTGGAAATATTTTCCTAAAAACCAATTATTGTTATTGCCACATTGTCTTAGAAAATACTATCTTCCTCTTGTTACTTGATCTGATTCCTTATTCCATTTAGGGCTTGCTTCTTCTTTATAGGTTGATTTCCCATTATTGCTACTTATTTATGGTAAACCCACAATAGTGGGTTACAATTTTTCGAATGAAGAATAATTAGAAATGCTCATCAAAAAAATTGAAATGGTTTACCCCTTCTAATGAAGGGGGTTTGAATGAACCACCCCCCTTCTAATGAACCCCCCCTTCTAATGAACCCCCCTCCCTTCTAATGAACCCCTTTTGCACCATATAAGGGGGATTTGAATGAACCCCCCTTCTAATGAACCCCCTTTTTTTACCTTCCCCTCCACCATTTCAAAATTTATGCATTTTTTTGACTATCGAAGCTTGGGAAGGAGGTGTAAATGGAGTCAACTTGATAAACCAAATTGGATGATTGTAGTGATTAAAACATGCTTTCCAACAACTATAAATTTAATATATTTTGTTTTTATTTTATATTTTATTTTTTAGTTTTACTATACATAGGTTTTTCACCGAATGTCAAGTTTGATGAAAAATCATTGTGAAAAAATAGTAAATTTGAGGAATTTTTTTTGAAAAATATATATCCACTAGGTATTGATGTCCTCGTTCTAACAAAAAAAGAAAAATTGAATTTCAATACATACCAAAAAAGTTATGCATGCCGAAGTGCACCTATGTCTAAATTATAAATGTTTTGAATTCAAAACTTAATTAAAAGAAAATTATTGAACAAAATGCTATGAAACAAAATGAAAGCCCTAGATACTTGTGTTACCAACCTAAATTCAAAAGAATTATAGTTTTATCCTTTGTAGAAAAAAAGTTATGCTTGCCGAAGTACACACCACTTTTTAAAAATGTTGTTTACTATTAAAAACTAGTTATCAAGGGAGACACAAAAAAATTACAATTTAATTTCAATTTTTTTAAAAAAAATACATTTAAAATCTATAGAAAAAATCTCACAAATCACTAGTTTACATCATTTTCAAATTCCTAATAGTTTACCTACTATAAGTGTCAGAAAGTGAAGTTTTCTCTAAAAATGTTGATTTCAATGTCAAGTTTGGCCAAAAAGTGTAACCCATTATTGTGGGATGACCCTTGTCCTCTCTCGATTGAGAATATTCCTCTTCCTCTTGAATTGTGATACTACCTTATTTCTATCTTTTATTCTTCCTTTAAGGCATTCTGGCAATCCTCTTCAACTATAGAAATCTCCAACATAATCATCTCATCTCAAATATTAAATTATATCTTTTTTAGATATCTATCCACCTTCGCCCTATCCATTTATTTTTTTCCAAATCTGATTACCATTTTATAAAACTCCTAAGTATAGTCTTTAACAAGTATTTATCTTTTTATAATTTCAAATTTTAAAGTTTTTTTATCAACTCCAATTCATAATCTCTAGGAATAAATTTGGTCTTTAGTTTGGAAACCATTTGTGTACTTCAAGTTAGCCTCTTCTCACCATTTTCTTCTCTTTCTCTTTGTAACTCTCTCCACCAAAGGGCAGAATCTCCCTTAAGTTTTTTTTTGCCAACTTTACCCTCTATGGGTCACCTTTTTCTTCAAATTCAAAATACTCTTCCAACTTACCTATCTAGTCTATCAATTTTCTTTAGGGTTTAATGTTAACTAGATAAATTTGGTACTTCCATTCCATTTCCCTTGATATTATTGGAAAGAGCTTTCAAGAAACAATCTTCTCCATATATTGGTTGTTTATTTCTCTGACACATTCATCAACTTCAATTTCTTCACCACTTGTGTGGGCTTCTACATTATCTATATTTCTTCTCAAGCATGTTACTAAATTCCTTAATTTATTTCTCATGTCAACACAAAGCTGTCTCAAATGTTTAATCCATTCTTGGATTCCTTCTTCTCGAGAAAACTTTCTCAATATCTCACAACTAAAAACTTACTATCTCTATCTTTTTATCGACTCTCCATGGAAACAAAACTTATGCTCACATGATTTCGATGTTTCCCTTAGCCCTCTACAATTGCATGACTCATCACACACCTAAAAAATTTTTTGATCCCTTGAGACACCTATTGCTTCAATTCTCTACAACTTCTCAACACCTCCCAACAAGAAAAACTTACTTTGATACCATGTGACATAGTCATGATGAAGAGGTCTTACTAGAAAAACTAATCATGTAGCTACAACAAGGAAATTCTACATAGAAATAATAAAATTTAAATCTTTTTTCATACATGCTACATTACAATTCTCAATAATACAATGAAATTAATTCAGATCAATAATCTTATAATTCAAATCACTATTCTTCAAAAATAATTTTCCTTCAAAATAACCATTTAATCAACATGCCCCAAATCCCAAATCATTCCCAATGCTTCATCATTGAGCTCTGAATTTTTTACATTATCTTCCCCATTTCAAACCCTTTTGTGGAAATGTGCACAAGGACCTGCATAAGATATGTTTCAAATTTTATGAATTTTCACTGGTTGTAACTGGAGATATGAATTTTGCAAACTCACTGAAAACCCTAGGTCTGAGACAATGCAACTAATAGTGTTTTCACAATATCTCACTCAAAACTTAATGAAATCACACCAAACCAAAAAAAAAAGTTCTAAGAACAAAAATCCATCTTCCCATGCCTATTTAGACCTAACATCATAATGTACAAAGTCGTATCAATCTGTTCTTCGGCTATTTCATAGAAAAACTATCATAAACTTTGCAAAATATTAGGGTATCTCATCAAATATTTCTCCCACCAATTCTTGGATCATGTATTTCATTGATTCAACATGAAAGAACTCTCAAAAATAGTTACAAGTTGAGCATGTGTCTCTTTCTCAAAAAAACCTAATGTCTATGTCATTAAACTTAACAATATTATGCCCTTTTTTGTAACTTTCAACCATGACGTAAGAAACAAAACAAGTAAAAAATATATTACATTATTTCCATGGTCCTCTAAGACCTTATTATGCTCAACAAACCAAAAAAAAGACTTCGGGATGTTCAAATCTCAACCTTGTAACAAGCCAAAAACTCCCTAGGAATTCAAATTTGCATTTTGGTGGGAAACCAATAATTTGAATTTCTAGCCTATACAAACTATCTAAACCATTGGATTATGATCCCAATGGACCTCCTAAGACCTAAACTACCTCAACCAAGACTCTTACCATCAAAACAAAGAAATAAAACACATCAATAGAGATACTCCTGCATCACTTTCTAGCACAAAGTAGTTCTTCCACAAGATCTACCTCCTGATCATCATTTCCATAATTTTATTTTTGCATCATCTTCAATAGTTTCCATGGCCATGAATACAACCTTTTATCTTCCATATTCATATATATCTTCATCTTCTTCATCAGTTGAGTAGCCTTCCTTATTAATGAAGAAACTCTTTTGTTTCCTCTAACCTTTATTCCTTTTTTGAAATTATTTTTTTCCATAATTTTGCTCAACATTGTTAGAGTCCTTATGAGGACACTTAGCATAAAATTTCCTACTTCACCAAAATTAAAACATTTGAAAGATAACTTACATTTATACTTACTAGACACTTTGCACCAACAATGGACGCTTTGTGACAAACATGGACGCTTTGTGACAATCTTTTCCAGGGTCCTAAAAATACTAAAAATACATGAAAAAGTAGTATAAATACACAAAAAATGAGGAAAAGGAAACGCAGAATCCACTCACCATGGGTTGGATTGTGCATTTTTCCACCTCATTGTGCAGCACATCAAGTCTAGGAGACCTGTAGGGCCATCAACTCGGCATCTTGGATCACTCTACACCAAGGTGAACCACAAATAGGTAAATGTTAAAATGAGAGGTAAAAATTCCATTTTCACTCATATATATACCTAGTTTAATTAAAAAGATGCATATTTTACTTTAAGTATATTTCATTTAAATTAACATATCGGAGGCTAATGAACTTCATTTTTGATGTCGTTTGTTTTGTTGGATTCGTAATTACACTCTTGATCTCATCAATTGTCTATCACTATGTGGTATGGTACTTGGAAATACCCTATGATACAACTTAAGTAATTCGATGTGGTTTTGTGGCTACCTTGATTCCACCTCCATAAAGCAGGTGAAATCAGGGGGGCATACATCTACCCTTGAATTTGATTTTTTGTAGAAGTTTTATAAGAGGATTTTTGAGCAACTAACAAATCTATGTTGCAAGATGTGGTTCCTAACATTGTGGTTTTGTAGATAACTACAGTGTGTGTTTCATTCTCCCTAATGAATCCATATGAGTATCCTTTTATAAAGTATAAAAGAATTCCTTTAGCTTGCATATGCACGTATGTGTCATATGGCCACTAAAGTGGGGGCTAAATTTAGTGTAAAAAATTGTACCCCTTTCTAGGATAAAGTACAATTCAAACTTATTTGGACCTATTTTGGTGACCTTTTTCATTAATGCATTTTAAAAATCCCATTAATAGGCCCTAATACCCCTTTATCATGTATCTCAAGGCCTATTTTACTTAAATTTATTTAATTCCCAACACCACAACCTACATTGAATAAATGCTAAGGATTGAATTAATTCCCTAACATTTTAGGAGTCTTGATGATTTAGGTAAGGACCCATTCACCCATGGAAAAATGGGTCCTCATTAAGTACCCTAAACTCAGCTTTTGATATGTTTTTGGCAGCATTTCAATCTCTCAAATTCAAATTCACATGTTGGCTTTCGGGATCTGATAATTGGAAAATTATATAGGAAGCCTATAAAACTAAGTCTCACATTCATTTTACACTAGAAGCAAGTTAGACAAGAGAAGTTCATATGAGATAAATCATTCAAGAGCAAGGAGAAGCATTCAATATTGAATTCTCGGAGCAGTATTTGAGTTGTTTTTTATAGGTCTTCAAGCTCATTTTGATATCAAGATCAAGTGTTGCCAAAGGATTGATGATAGTTTCCTATAGAGGATCATGATGGATTCTAGGCTCTGGGAGATGCACAAGACATTCAACCAAGCCTAATGACTTGTTTCCTAATTGGTTCCATCTTCTATTATCTATCTACTTTCAACCTAAGGAAGGTATAATCAAATTGATGACTTATTAAAAGGTGATTTGAGATCTCCTAAAGTAGGTGTTCATCATTGTGCATGTTCATTTAGGGATCCTATTCTAACACACTTGAGTAGGGTTTCTTTGCATTAAATTAGTCTTAATCTTAGACACACTTAAGGTTAGGATTGCACACACATTTCATGTTTCATATCTATGCTTTTCATCAAGGTTTAATTACCAAACTTGGGGTTTCACCAAGGAAAACCCCTATCCACCAACAAACAACAATTTTTTTTTGTAGATTTTTCCCAGATCCGAATCCAAGAGCAGAGATATCAAGTTACAGGAAGGAATTGCTGGTCTCAAGCTTCATTCTCAGATTCAGAGTTTTCCAAAAAAACCTGCTAGGACCCATTTTCCCTAGGGAGAATGAGTCCCTGTGCAGCCTACAAAAACAACAACTTTTGAAAGGTGCACAACATTTATTCCTCTCAGTTTTTTCTAGAAACTCTATTGGTTCCTTCAATTTTATGCTAAATCTACTAGATCCACTTTGTAGAAGTCATTTTGGAGCTGATTTGCTATTTTTAATCTTTCTCCTGGGTAAACCCACAAAAGTGGTTTACAATTCTTGTGAGGAAGAAAAAGTTGCAAAAACTGACCCTATGCAAAAAAAATTGGTTTTTGGGGGTTCAAATGAAATTTTCATTCAAGCAAACCCAAAGTGGGTTCACTTTGAATGAACCCATTAAACGTTAGGTCCCACATTTCTCAGCAAAATAAGCAAAGAAAATGGTTGTGGAAAGGGGGTTCACTCAAACCCTAGCTCGAGCAAACCCTGGTTTGAGCGAACCCTGGTTCGATCGAACCCCCCTTTTCCCCCTTCTCCCCCTGTGGCAACAAAAAACTCCAGAATTTTTCCCTTTGAAGCTCGAGTTAAGGATGAAAATGAAGGAGACTTCACAAACCCAACTAGATGATGGTAGTCCTCGGAACAAGATATCCAACGAATATAATTTTAATATGTTTTGGTTTTATTATGTATTTGTTTTTTTACTTTTATTAAACATAGGTTTTTCACCAAAAATCAAGATCTTTGTTCTGCACATGTGAAAAAATAGCATATTATCAAAAACAAATTGAAAAATATGTGTGCACTAGATATTGAAGTCCTTGATCCAACAAAAAAGAAAAGATTGAATTTTGATACATACAAAAAAGTTATGTTGTATATGGTCCGCCTATGTCTGAATTGTAATTGGTTTGACTTCGAAACTTCATTAAGGAAAAAATATTCAATAAAACACTATGAAACCAATTGGAAGCACTAGATATCATAGTTACAAATCTAAATTCAAAAAAAATAGAATTTTATCCTTCATGGAAAAAAAGTTATGTTGTATATGGTGAGCATCACTCCTTGAAAATGGTGTTTACTGAAAAAAACTAGCTTTCAAAGGAGATGGAAAAAAGAAGTGCAATCTGATTCCAAAAATTTTGAAAAAAAATATATTTAGAATCTACAGAAAAAAAATGTCACAAATTACTAGTTTGCATCATCTTCAAATTCCTCACGGTTTAGCCGCTATAGGTGCCTGAAAGTGGAGATTTAGTTAGAAAAAAAACATTTGAGTGTCCAGTTTAGCCAAAAATTGTAAACTAGTATTGTGGGATCACCCTCCCCAAAGTGTTGTTTGGATTAGACCCCCGTCTTTGCAAAAAAAAAAGAAATTTGCAAATTCACACTTTGACTTGACTCATCTTTTGGTTGGAAGTCCTTTCATTATGTGGATCTCATTTCCTAATGAATTGAGAAAGAATAGGACCCCTTTTCCCTATTTGGATCCAATTTTCCATTTTGGGAAACCCTAGGGACACCCCTATTTTTCACCATTTCACTATCTTAAGATTCAACTAGCAACCTATCACAAATGGGTTTACTTAAATTAATACAAACATACAAAAATTCTCTACCAACTAAATAACAAATTATTTTTCTTTCTACTTAGATTAGTCTTATAATTAAGGTTCATGGATTAGTCTTATAGCTTTAGAAGTACATGATTACATGGAGACCTAAAATCTTAGGGCCAAAGGAAAAGACAAAGGGAGTGGAAGCATCTAGATAAAGCCATGATAAAGTGCCTAAAAGACTAAAATAATTAAGGTTTCAAACAAAAATGTAATGTTGTGTTTTAAGGAATGGAGGGAAAGAATACTGGCAAGAGGAAAGCTATAAACCCAATAAAGGCTACAGATATAGACAATCACCCCTAACACTTGGAAATTTCTATAGTTTAAGATATTTAGGCATGTGACAAATATATAACGAAAGATGAAACACTATAACAAGAACATTGCACGTAATAAGGGAGTATGTTGAAGGAATTCTTAGATTGGTTATAGACCGTTTCCAAAACATGGTTCTATTAAGAAAGGAAATACTTGACTTAGATAAACTTGCACATACTAATATAGGCCCCAACATCACCTAGAAAGGGGCAAGACAAAGATATTGAAAGGAAACTTGCAACCATCTAATGACAATTTCCACATAACCCATAAGAGAAATCTATGCAAATAAGCACTCAAAATCTACATGCAAGAGAATAGACAACATACCCATCAAAGATGACAAAAGATATACCCTGGGAAAACCCTCAAGAGGGGAAAACCCAACCTCCAAAAGCATCCATCTCATGTATTATTCAACAATAAAGATTACAATACATCTTCAGAGCCTCCATGGACACCATTGAAGCATCAAGCCCTCTCCAAGAAATCCATGTGAACAAGCATGTAACCACACATCCCATGCAATGTTTCAAACCCTCACAAATGCTAACAAGAGCTAACTTGCCAACTAACCAACCTAAACAACTACCCATGTGGTTGCTTTTATAGAAACAAGCTACCACGAAACCACCAAGTGGTATTACATAAAACCATGTGACTAAGACCACGAGATTACAAAACCATGTTCCCACATTTAATATTGGGTACTTTATTTAATTACTTTCCCCAATATTAAATAATTACATTTTTACAACTTTATCTTATGTCCTAATGTTACATACAACACAAAGTGGCCCCAAGAATATTAACTTTTAGTTATGCACATACTTCTAGGTCCCCTAGGTGCAACACACACATAATAATAAATAATACAATATAAACATTATGCAAGGTGTACAACACACATTTTCCTAAAATTCTCCCACTTGTTGTATACATTGCATAAGGGTAACAAGTAACCTCAAAACATGAATCAAAGAACAATCCATATAGCCACATGTACCATCAAGGAATCAAAGTGCTCCATGTGCCCCATCAAGATACCTACACCAAGAAGGTGACCACCATCCCAAGCATGAATGCTCTCATCCACCATCATGCCAAAGCACAAAGATAAGAATCAATCCTATAGAGAAACCACACAATTTAACTAAACAAAGCATAAGTCCCACCTCAACTATCCCAAACACAGACACTCAATCCAAAGGTATCAATATGCACCACTAGTTGTCAAGATACACAAACCCATAGCTGAAATAGCACCCACAACAAGTTCCAACACATCCAACTATCCATACCTCCAAGGTATACAAAACATAGTAAAGTCATGCCATAAATATATACACCCATAAACTGCAATCATAAACTCTATGTGCAAACCTGTCAAATAATGACATACACATCCAAGAGCTCCCACTGCATGGGTAATGAAATCTTAAAATGATCAAGGTATACCAAGTCTACCAATATCATCATATAGAAAGTGTAAACAACATCATGTAGTACCAAGGAAACATCCACAATGATATGAAAAACATGTAAATGAATAACCTATAGGAACAACTCTCACCACAAGTCTCCATAGCTCTCCCAAGTTCTCCAAGCCCAAAAAAGGAAAGAGATAAAGGAACCTCCATGTCATCACCCAACAACATAAGTGAAAACACATTACCACAAGTTAGTGATCACAATAAGTCCAACCAAACCTCAAACCAATGCAATGTGAAACCAAACATATAGGAAGATAACCAAGACTAACGAGAGAAACAATACACATCATATACCTATAGAATTTTCCTCCCACATACACCTCTAAATTCCAAATGTGTCAAGTATGATCTTCTCCATAACACCACAAAAGAAAATCCATAACAACACCCAACCGTTCAATCACCAAGATCAAACGTAACATATGTTTCATGTAATCAACATGGATGTAAGCCTCTCAAGCCAAAGAAGATCAAACTAAATCCATTCCCAATGAAGGAAATAAGCCCAATGCATCTCCTAAACTCAACATCAATGAATTTAATCACAATGCATAAGGATATAAACATGCTAACACTCCTCAAATGAATCCTCCAAAACCATATATCCATAGCTCAAAATCCATATGCATGAGAAGATAAAGCATAAACATAATGCACCTGAAAGAAACAATGGGAAATACCTCTCAACTGATAAACCACTGAGAGGACCAAGAGTGGGGAAATATAATGCTCCTCCAAGATATCCAAGTCATCATGACTCATCCAAGAATACTCTCCTCATAGGTCCATGTTAAACTCGCATTCAACCAAGGTGTAGGCTCCTTGAAATTTCTATTGAAAACTCATCAAGAGTAACCATCTCAACACATGTCTCTAATCACAAGAGAACTATAGCCTCACCTATGTCTCCAAGGATCCATGAGTACCTATAACCAACCAATCCATGCCAAACTCCAAATTTGACATATAGCATCATCATGAAGTAATCAAGCAAATGATAAATGTACCCAATACCAAGAGAACCACACAAGATCAAAGTCATATATCCAACCTAGGAATCAGGAACATAACCATGACATCATGATCTCACACCTCCTAAAAGAATATCATATGATCCAAAGAACATAACAAGCACCTATATCATGCCAAAACTCTAACGTACAATCAAGAGTAAATCATGACATAATAACATAACCATCATATCAAAATAAGGATCACATATCAAAATACAAATCATGACACCTCAACCAAAG
This sequence comes from Sequoia sempervirens, assembly GCA_007258455.2. Lineage (NCBI taxonomy): Eukaryota > Viridiplantae > Streptophyta > Pinopsida > Cupressales > Cupressaceae > Sequoia > Sequoia sempervirens. The sequence continues at coordinate 1,390 of VDFB02100155.1, read as the reverse complement.
ACTAAAGAAGTCCTGCATGGAGAATAAAGATGTCAACATATCCAAACCACATAAAAATAACCATCCTCTACCAATGAAGACAAAGATGCCAATGAACCCTCACTACATAGAAGTAGAAACCAAGAGTCCATCCATGACACCAACAAACAATGCAGAAGATCATTATGTTAGGGTTAGAGATGGTAGATATCTAACAATTAAATGAAAATTTAAATAATAAGCAGAGAAACTAAAACATATACAAAATAAAACATAACACAGATAATTTAACGTGGTTCACCCAATCTGGGCTACATCCACCAAACCGCAGCCATCCAATACTTTTATTATCCAGTGCAAAACCTATTACAATCTTGCGAATAATCGCGTTTTTCATCACACTGTAACCTCCATCCCAACCCATTTTAACAAGCTTTTAGAAGCTTCCAGATTAGGGTTTTACAAAGTCGGTTTTCTTTCTTTTTTGGAGATTTTTCCTTTTTTGTTGACGACGCAAAAAAGATGGCAAAAAAAGAAATTTCTCAGGGGCTGCGCCCCCAAACCCCCGCTCGGCGCCCGGCCCGACCCCGGACCCTAGCAAGGATAGGGGGGCTGGGGTGTACAGTATACCATGGGCTATACAGTATAGCATGATCAGTCACCACATACCAACAATCTCCCACTTGGAGACTGATCCTAGACAACACTGCTGCACTTACAGCTCCCACTGGAAATAAGGACCTTGGACCCTACTACTTTGTTATACTTGAATTCAACCTTGAAGGCCAACCGAAGCTGAAGAGGAGCTCAACTTCTCCCTTGGCACCACCTTTGTAAACATATCCGCTGGATTGACATCTATATGTATCTTGTCCAGTTTGACCTGTCCATCTTCCAACACCGACCGAATGAAATGATATCTCAATTGTATGTGTTTTGTTTTAGAATGTAAGGAAGAATTCTTTGCAAGATGTATAGCACTCTAACTATCTGTAAATAAGTAATTTCCATCCTGTTGTTTTCCCAACTCATCCATGAAAAGTTGCAGCCATATCATCTCCTTTGTTGCCTCTGTTGCAGCAACATACTCTGCCTCTGTGGTGGATAAAGCAACCACCTTTTACAATTGAGAAATCCAACTCACTGCTATCCCACCAACTGTAAATACATAAGGGTGATCCCACAATAGTGGTTTACACTTTTTGGCCTAACTGGACACTGATTTTTTTTTTTAACACAATCTCCACATTCGGGAACCTATAGCGATTGAACCGTAAGGAATTTGAAGATGATGTAAACTAGAGTCTTGTCATATTTTGTCTGTAGATTCTAAAAATATTTTTTTCAATTTTTTTGGAATCAGATTGCACTTCTTTTTCCATCTCCCACAAAATTTGGTTTTTTTCAAAAA